>CAKASE010000025.1:0-100269 GCA_916720795.1 Danaus chrysippus | reverse complement strand
ATTTTATTAGTTACTATAGTCATTGGTTAATTGTATATTTTATATTGATCTATATATGCTGCTGGTCTAACAGTTACATAGTTAGTTATAAAATTTATAAAAGAAAATGAAAATATATTATATTGATTGACATCCTATAACCAGTGTAAACTGACTTATGTCTGTAGAGTATTCGCAGACGCAGTATAGCGTGGGAGCGGGTCTAGGAGCGGCCTCCAGTGAAAGTGAGCCGGCGCAATATCCACTGTGTCTCAACATCGCTCGGTAACATGATGTAGCATATGGACACTTGCTGCGCGACGTGAGACCGCTGTATATTGAGAATATTAAAATTATACTTTAGTATGTATTAAACATTTGGTATATTATTTATCTAATCTTTCTTCATTAGAAAATATAGAAATATTAAAAAGATGATATCACTATACAGGGTGACTGGTGAATTACTATCAATATTTAAGGAGCATACTCGGTACATGATTCTCATTCGAATTATGTAAAAAAAATAGGTACTTAATTTTTGACCAAATTTCCGTATAAATAAATAAAGTTTGGACACGTACCCAGCTTTGCCGGCGCCAGTGTGTCGCTAGTCCCCAACCCCCGCCCCGTGGCTAGCGGGCCATTAGTCGGCTATTAGTCGTGCGAGCGCCGCCGTAAGGTCCGTACGTTCGTCTTCCCGCGCGCGCGCCTGGCGATCAATCTTACGCGTATACCTAATAATAATCTGTCGTGTGTGCGTGTGACCCGTTATTACTTATTAGTAATTAAATATGGCTTTTCAATACACAAATGCAGAATACTTGGACATGGTTCATGTGTATGCGCGTGCAAATGAAAGCTTGCCGGGCGCAATCAATTTGTACCGGGAGATGTTCCCCAATCGTCGAGTACCTACGGCCAGCGTCATCTTAAACGCTAATCAAAGATTACGAGACTTCGGACAGTTCCGTGTTCCAACACATGCCCAAGGAAACGTCTTGTGTATGTCAACAGAGAGGAGTTGAAATTAAAAATCAATAGTGCTTTCGAAACTATTAAAAGTGACCCATTCGTATTAAATCGTGTGAAAGACAATATGTGTAAACGTGCCGAACTGTGTATCACACGAGAAGGAGCTCGCTTTGAACATTTGTTAAGGTTAGTGTAGTTATGTAGGTAAATAGGTAGTTTAATGATTGACAATTGTTGTAAATAAGAATGATTCCATTTTTAAATACGCCGGAAATACCAAGATAGGTAAACAGTTCATATTATTTTTCGTGTCAAGGTCACACCATTTACCTAGTCAATAAATTGGTTGCTTAAACGAAAGAAATATCTTGGTATTTTTGCCTGTCCTAAGCCAGGATTAAAGTATGAAGGGAATTGGATCATTTTTGTTTATCTAACGTCTAAAACGCGGCGGCGCGCGGCGTTTGGATGTAGGTAAACTACCGCGCGATAACTACATATACCTACGTACATAACTGTTTTGTGTCGATAACGCAGCTAGGGTATCCACGCGATCCGTAATTAATTACATAACTTTTGGTTAACTTTACTTAGAAGTTTATTAATATTTATGTTATATTAATTTTTATTTTGTCATATATGATCGTCAACTACCACGTCCTTAAATATTGATAGTAATTCACCAGTCACCCTGTATAATAAGAGCTACTAAAATAACATTTTTTTATAAAAGTTAATGAGTGTTTTCAACACGATAAAGGAAAAACTTTACTGACATTCCATAAATCTGATTGTATTCAATTTTTGCAGCGTCGTTTTATCAAGTGGTTATACTAACAGGAAGTGTTTGTCACTGTCAAGCGGCGTGTCACACTCGCGACACAGAAGACCCCCTTGTATGACCAACGTGACACCTTCATACGTGTCGCTGATGGCGTGACACGCGACGTCCTTGATTTTCCTTTGTTCTGAAAAAAATATATATTATTATATAATTGCAGTTTGTTAATTGTAGATAAATAAGTAGCAGAATATACAAGTAGCAGTAGAGTTATATGACGTACATACCTTGGGCAGGTTAATCAAGTGCTCAGTAGAACACAGAGGTAGAACCTCCTCGAACGGGTTGTGGTCTCGAATCTGATGCTCTTTCAGTTGACCGGAAAAACATTATACGTATTAATGTGTGTATTGAACTCATTTTATTGTAAATGAAACTAATATATTTTTCGGATATACTACGCTACTTGATTTCTGATAAAAATTACATACTCCCGACGTTTCGGCTACTTTTCAGCAACCGTGATCACGGGCAGACGAGATGTGAGCGTTTATTTTTATTGTATAATGAGACTAGTAAACCCGGCGAACTCCGTTTCGCCACCAGGCTTTGTTTTATGTAACATTTCGTTTGGTGATTAAAAGATGAAGAATTTTTTTATTGTTTTATATTTGAAAAGGAAAATTTTAATTTCGTTTCACAACAGTAATGAATTCATTTCGATTACAGAAATGAAGTGTTATTTAGTTGAACTTCTCTAAGTAAATAAAAGTGAATCCAAAGTAGATACCGAATCGAAGCGTTATACGTGTCCGCAAATTATCCGTTTCATTGAAGTGCTCCTTTGTAAACCACATTTTTTGTTTTTTGGTTTTTTGGTTTCCGAACTCCTGAACACGCAAAGTTTAACTGCCCATGTGAAAAACAATGATTTTCTAAATTTATCCCGCAAATACTCAATGGTTTTAAGAGTTTAAACTACAAACACAATACCGGTTTGTCACATGAAATTAACTGAGCAGAGAACAACGAGTAGCCTTCAAACAATGTATCATGCACCGGCACCATCTACTTAAAATATTGATTTGTGGTACTGTTACGTATCAGAAATGGCGCTGTATGTGAAAAAAGATTGTCCCGCTTTTCTGTTGAAAATTTTCCTGAATTTTTTTTTTTGTTATAAACCTCACGGAGTCAGAGACCTTTCCAACGAATGCAAAAACCCTGGAAATCGGTTCGGTCGTTCTGGAGTTGCGTCAGGAAGAAAGAACGGACTTATTTTTATATAGTAGATTTAAGACTTGCGAGTATTAATTTAAATGAAAGTAATATTTTCGGAATACTTTGCGTATTTTATTCTTTTTAAAAACACCACACTCCCGACAACTCGTCTGCCTTAATCACGGTTGCTGAAAATATTAGTTTCATCTGTTTATATAGTACTTACAGTTGTATTATTCACCGAGACGTACGAATCTCAGCACACATCTCGTACATTTAATCTCCAGCTCCTTGTCCTGGTGTTGTTTGAGATGGTCCATGTAGAGGAGCACGTTGGCCGTCAGCTCACAGCCTTCAGCGTACACTGGAATCATCTGAAGACAGATATACGATGATTTTAATTTCTTCTACGTAGTATACTATTTGATGTGACCTATTAAAATTTATATTGAAACTGAAATAAATGAATTCCTCCTTACGAAACGAATGTTTATTTAAGCCGTTTTTAAATTACTTTAAGAGTTTTGAATAAAGAGCAAATATGTTCTACAAAATTGTTATTAAGACATGAAAATTTTATTTTGATTTTATGTGACATGAAAATTTGGTTTATTTTGTTAAAACTAGGCACTATTTAAGCTTATTGAGCGGCAAATGTCATAATATATTATAATATAATCGCAAAACAGTATGAGTAATCACTAGTAGATACTCACAGGCTCTACTTCATCAGCAGGTTTTGGTTCTTCCCTGACGGTGTTGGCTCGTGCTAGTTCCTCAGTTAAGTACGCGCTTGTGTGTTGTGTCACGAGGAGATGAGATAGAATGTCCGTGCCTGGAGTAATATTATATTAGAACAACAAAGTTTTTCATAAATAATTGCAAATATTTACGAACTGTATACAATTTTTGCGTCGTGACAATAAAATCTGTTAATACTACATACTTGTTTAATTTAACGATGCCGTCTGGGGATTAAAATCTTAATATTTTATTAGTTACTATAGTCATTGGTTAATCTATATATGCTGCTGGTCTAACAGTTACATAGTTAGTTATAAAATTTATCAAAGAAAATGAAAATATATTATATTGATTGACATCCTATAACCAGTGTAAACTGACTTATGTCTGTAGAGTATTCGCAGACGCAGTATAGCGTGGGAGCGGGTCTAGGAGCGGCCTCCAGTGAAAGTGAGCCGGCGCAATATCCACTGTGTCTCAACATCGCTCGGTAACATGATGTAGCATATGGACACTTGCTGCGCGACGTGCGACCGCTGTATATTGAGAATATTAAAATTATACTTTAGTATGTATTAAACATTTGGTATATTATTTATCTAATCTTTCTTCACTAGAAAATATAGAAATATTAAAAAGATGATATCACAATATAATAAGAGCTACTAAAATAACATTTTTTTATAAAAGTTAATGAGTGTTTTCAACACGATAAAGGAAAAACTTTACTGACATTCCATAAATCTGATTGTATTCAATGTTTGCAGCGTCTTTTTATCAAGTGGTTATACTAACAGGAAGTGTTTGTCACTGTCAAGCGGCGTGTCACACTCGCGACAAAGAAGACCCTCTTGTATGACCAACGTGACACCTTCATACGTGTCGCTGATGGCGTGACACGCGACGTCCTTGATTTTCCTTTGTTCTGAAAAAAATATATTATTATATAATTGCAGTTTGTTGATTGTAGATAAATATAAGTAGCAGAATATACAAGTAGCAGTAGAGTTATATGACGTACATACCTTGGGCAGGTTAATCAAGTGCTCAGTAGAACACAGAGGTAGAACCTCCTCGAACGGGTTGTGGTCTCGAATCTGATGCTCTTTCAGTTGACCGGAAAAACATTATACGTATTAATGTGTGTATTGAACTCATTTTATTGTAAATGAAACTAATATTTTTCGGATATACTACGCTACTTGATTTCTGATAAAAATTACATACTCCCGACGTTTCGGCTACTTTTCAGCAACCGTGATCACGGGCAGACGAGATGTGAGCGTTTATTTTTATTGTATAATGAGACTAGTAAACCCGGCGAACTCCGTTTCGCCACCAGGCTTTGTTTTATGTAACATTTCGTTTGGTGATTAAAAGATGAAGAATTTTTTTATTGTTTTATATTTGAAAAGGAAAATTTTAATTTCGTTTCACAACAGTAATGAATTCATTTCGATTACAGAAATGAAGTGTTATTTAGTTGAACTTCTCTAAGTAAATAAAAGTGAATCCAAAGTAGATACCGAATCGAAGCGTTATACGTGTCCGCAAATTATCCGTTTCATTGAAGTGCTCCTTTGTAAACCACATTTTTTGTTTTTTGGTTTTTTGGTTTCCGAACTCCTGAACACGCAAAGTTTAACTGCCCATGTGAAAAACAATGATTTTCTAAATTTATCCCGCAAATACTCAATGGTTTTAAGAGTTTAAACTACAAACACAATACCGGTTTGTCACATGAAATTAACTGAGCAGAGAACAACGAGTAGCCTTCAAACAATGTATCATGCACCGGCACCATCTACTTAAAATATTGATTTGTAGTACTGTTACGTATCAGAAATGGCGCTGTATGTGAAAAAAGATTGTCCCGCTTTTCTGTTGAAAATTTTCCTGAATTTTTTTTTTGTTATAAACCTGACGGAGTCAGAGACCTTTCCAACGAATGCAAAACCCTGGAAATCGGTTCGGTCGTTCTGGAGTTGCGTCAGGAAGAAAGAACGGACTTATTTTTATATAGTAGATTTAAGACTTGCGAGTATTAATTTAAATGAAAGTAATATTTTCGGAATACTTTGCGTATTTTATTCTTTTTAAAAACACCACACTCCCGACAACTCGTCTGCCTTAATCACGGTTGCTGAAAATATTAGTTTCATCTGTTTATATAGTACTTACAGTTGTATTATTCACCGAGACGTACGAATCTCAGCACACATCTCGTACATTTAATCTCCAGCTCCTTGTCCTGGTGTTGTTTGAGATGGTCCATGTAGAGGAGCACGTTGGCCGTCAGCTCACAGCCTTCAGCGTACACTGGAATCATCTGAAGACAGATATACGATGATTTTAATTTCTTCTACGTAGTATACTATTTGATGTGACCTATTAAAATTTATATTGAAACTGAAATAAATGAATTCCTCCTTACGAAACGAATGTTTATTTAAGCCGTTTTTAAATTACTTTAAGAGTTTTGAATAAAGAGCAAATATGTTCTACAAAATTGTTATTAAGACATGAAAATTTTATTTTGATTTTATGTGACATGAAAATTTGGTTTATTTTGTTAAAACTAGGCACTATTTAAGCTTATTGAGCGGCAAATGTCATAATATATTATAATATAATCGCAAAACAGTATGAGTAATCACTAGTAGATACTCACAGGCTCTACTTCATCAGCAGGTTTTGGTTCTTCCCTGACGGTGTTGGCTCGTGCTAGTTCCTCAGTTAAGTACGCGCTTGTGTGTTGTGTCACGAGGAGATGAGATAGAATGTCCGTGCCTGGAGTAATATTATATTAGAACAACAAAGTTTTTCATAAATAATTGCAAATATTTACGAACTGTATACAATTTTTGCGTCGTGACAATAAAATCTGTTAATACTACATACTTGTTTAATTTAACGATGCCGTCTGGGGATTAAAATCTTAATATTTTATTAGTTACTATAGTCATTGGTTAATCTATATATGCTGCTGGTCTAACAGTTACATAGTTAGTTATAAAATTTATCAAAGAAAATGAAAATATATTATATTGATTGACATCCTATAACCAGTGTAAACTGACTTATGTCTGTAGAGTATTCGCAGACGCAGTATAGCGTGGGAGCGGGTCTAGGAGCGGCCTCCAGTGAAAGTGAGCCGGCGCAATATCCACTGTGTCTCAACAACGCTCGGTAACATGATGTAGCATATGGACACTTGCTGCGCGACGTGCGACCGCTGTATATTGAGAATATTAAAATTATACTTTAGTATGTATTAAACATTTGGTATATTATTTATCTAATCTTTCTTCACTAGAAAATATAGAAATATTAAAAAGATGATATCACAATATAATAAGAGCTACTAAAATAACATTTTTTTATAAAAGTTAATGAGTGTTTTCAACACGATAAAGGAAAAACTTTACTGACATTCCATAAATCTGATTGTATTCAATGTTTGCAGCGTCTTTTTATCAAGTGGTTATACTAACAGGAAGTGTTTGTCACTGTCAAGCGGCGTGTCACACTCGCGACAAAGAAGACCCTCTTGTATGACCAACGTGACACCTTCATACGTGTCGCTGATGGCGTGACACGCGACGTCCTTGATTTTCCTTTGTTCTGAAAAAAATATATTATTATATAATTGCAGTTTGTTGATTGTAGATAAATATAAGTAGCAGAATATACAAGTAGCAGTAGAGTTATATGACGTACATACCTTGGGCAGGTTAATCAAGTGCTCAGTAGAACACAGAGGTAGAACCTCCTCGAACGGGTTGTGGTCTCGAATCTGATGCTCTTTCAGTTGACCGGAAAAACATTATACGTATTAATGTGTGTATTGAACTCATTTTATTGTAAATGAAACTAATATTTTTCGGATATACTACGCTACTTGATTTCTGATAAAAATTACATACTCCCGACGTTTCGGCTACTTTTCAGCAACCGTGATCACGGGCAGACGAGATGTGAGCGTTTATTTTTATTGTATAATGAGACTAGTAAACCCGGCGAACTCCGTTTCGCCACCAGGCTTTGTTTTATGTAACATTTCGTTTGGTGATTAAAAGATGAAGAATTTTTTTATTGTTTTATATTTGAAAAGGAAAATTTTAATTTCGTTTCACAACAGTAATGAATTCATTTCGATTACAGAAATGAAGTGTTATTTAGTTGAACTTCTCTAAGTAAATAAAAGTGAATCCAAAGTAGATACCGAATCGAAGCGTTATACGTGTCCGCAAATTATCCGTTTCATTGAAGTGCTCCTTTGTAAACCACATTTTTTGTTTTTTGGTTTTTTGGTTTCCGAACTCCTGAACACGCAAAGTTTAACTGCCCATGTGAAAAACAATGATTTTCTAAATTTATCCCGCAAATACTCAATGGTTTTAAGAGTTTAAACTACAAACACAATACCGGTTTGTCACATGAAATTAACTGAGCAGAGAACAACGAGTAGCCTTCAAACAATGTATCATGCACCGGCACCATCTACTTAAAATATTGATTTGTAGTACTGTTACGTATCAGAAATGGCGCTGTATGTGAAAAAAGATTGTCCCGCTTTTCTGTTGAAAATTTTCCTGAATTTTTTTTTGTTATAAACCTGACGGAGTCAGAGACCTTTCCAACGAATGCAAAACCCTGGAAATCGGTTCGGTCGTTCTGGAGTTGCGTCAGGAAGAAAGAACGGACTTATTTTTATATAGTAGATTTAAGACTTGCGAGTATTAATTTAAATGAAAGTAATATTTTCGGAATACTTTGCGTATTTTATTCTTTTTAAAAACACCACACTCCCGACAACTCGTCTGCCTTAATCACGGTTGCTGAAAATATTAGTTTCATCTGTTTATATAGTACTTACAGTTGTATTATTCACCGAGACGTACGAATCTCAGCACACATCTCGTACATTTAATCTCCAGCTCCTTGTCCTGGTGTTGTTTGAGATGGTCCATGTAGAGGAGCACGTTGGCCGTCAGCTCACAGCCTTCAGCGTACACTGGAATCATCTGAAGACAGATATACGATGATTTTAATTTCTTCTACGTAGTATACTATTTGATGTGACCTATTAAAATTTATATTGAAACTGAAATAAATGAATTCCTCCTTACGAAACGAATGTTTATTTAAGCCGTTTTTAAATTACTTTAAGAGTTTTGAATAAAGAGCAAATATGTTCTACAAAATTGTTATTAAGACATGAAAATTTTATTTTGATTTTATGTGACATGAAAATTTGGTTTATTTTGTTAAAACTAGGCACTATTTAAGCTTATTGAGCGGCAAATGTCATAATATATTATAATATAATCGCAAAACAGTATGAGTAATCACTAGTAGATACTCACAGGCTCTACTTCATCAGCAGGTTTTGGTTCTTCCCTGACGGTGTTGGCTCGTGCTAGTTCCTCAGTTAAGTACGCGCTTGTGTGTTGTGTCACGAGGAGATGAGATAGAATGTCCGTGCCTGGAGTAATATTATATTAGAACAACAAAGTTTTTCATAAATAATTGCAAATATTTACGAACTGTATACAATTTTTGCGTCGTGACAATAAAATCTGTTAATACTACATACTTGTTTAATTTAACGATGCCGTCTGGGGATTAAAATCTTAATATTTTATTAGTTACTATAGTCATTGGTTAATCTATATATGCTGCTGGTCTAACAGTTACATAGTTAGTTATAAAATTTATCAAAGAAAATGAAAATATATTATATTGATTGACATCCTATAACCAGTGTAAACTGACTTATGTCTGTAGAGTATTCGCAGACGCAGTATAGCGTGGGAGCGGGTCTAGGAGCGGCCTCCAGTGAAAGTGAGCCGGCGCAATATCCACTGTGTCTCAACAACGCTCGGTAACATGATGTAGCATATGGACACTTGCTGCGCGACGTGCGACCGCTGTATATTGAGAATATTAAAATTATACTTTAGTATGTATTAAACATTTGGTATATTATTTATCTAATCTTTCTTCACTAGAAAATATAGAAATATTAAAAAGATGATATCACAATATAATAAGAGCTACTAAAATAACATTTTTTTATAAAAGTTAATGAGTGTTTTCAACACGATAAAGGAAAAACTTTACTGACATTCCATAAATCTGATTGTATTCAATGTTTGCAGCGTCTTTTTATCAAGTGGTTATACTAACAGGAAGTGTTTGTCACTGTCAAGCGGCGTGTCACACTCGCGACAAAGAAGACCCTCTTGTATGACCAACGTGACACCTTCATACGTGTCGCTGATGGCGTGACACGCGACGTCCTTGATTTTCCTTTGTTCTGAAAAAAATATATTATTATATAATTGCAGTTTGTTGATTGTAGATAAATATAAGTAGCAGAATATACAAGTAGCAGTAGAGTTATATGACGTACATACCTTGGGCAGGTTAATCAAGTGCTCAGTAGAACACAGAGGTAGAACCTCCTCGAACGGGTTGTGGTCTCGAATCTGATGCTCTTTCAGTTGACCGGAAAAACATTATACAGTAGGACCTCGATTATCCGGACTAATTGTTGTCGGTAGGCATCCGGATAATTGAAAGTCCGGATAATCCAATATATGGAGAAAAACGGGCTTTTTGCATATGTACATATGAAGTCTGTCCCATACATATGTAATGTTAGGGGTTTATTTAAAACAACAAATACATATGAGCGAAAATCAACGTTTATTAAGAAATTGTACATAATGTACGTATAAGTGTTTATAAGTGGCGTGGCGTTATGCAAGTTCTGACATGTTAATCTATACATATAATAAAATTGTAGAAAAGTGCTGTCTGTACATTGAAAATAAAAATAAAAAATATAGCAGGGGTATGTAGATGTCGAACCCAAAAATGTAATTAACTTTTTTTTTATCTGTTTGTCTGTTCACGCTAATCTCAGAAACGGCTTATCCGAGTTGGATGCGGTTTTCACGAATATATTGTGGTATGCGTCAGTTATGCTTTAGTGTTTGTTTCATTTCAATCGGTTCATAAATAAAAAAGTTATTTCAAATTAAAGAATCACGTCGAACACTATTCTATGCTTATACATGCATAACTAAATGAACTACCCAAAATGACTGTGATTATGATCCAAAATAAAAATAAGTAAGTATATATTTAAAAAAAACGCTGCTCATAGTAACTATTCCACGCGAACGAAGTCGTGGGCACAGCTAGTGTTAGAATAAACTCGTCGCGATTGGCAGTCCGGATAATCGCGAATTCGGATAACCGAGGTCCGGATAATCGGGGTCCTACTGTACGTATTAATGTGTGTATTGAACTCATTTTATTGTAAATGAAACTAATATTTTTCGGATATACTACGCTACTTGATTTCTGATAAAAATTACATACTCCCGACGTTTCGGCTACTTTTCAGCAACCGTGATCACGGGCAGACGAGATGTGAGCGTTTATTTTTATTGTATAATGAGACTAGTAAACCCGGCGAACTCCGTTTCGCCACCAGGCTTTGTTTTATGTAACATTTCGTTTGGTGATTAAAAGATGAAGAATTTTTTTATTGTTTTATATTTGAAAAGGAAAATTTTAATTTCGTTTCACAACAGTAATGAATTCATTTCGATTACAGAAATGAAGTGTTATTTAGTTGAACTTCTCTAAGTAAATAAAAGTGAATCCAAAGTAGATACCGAATCGAAGCGTTATACGTGTCCGCAAATTATCCGTTTCATTGAAGTGCTCCTTTGTAAACCACATTTTTTGTTTTTTGGTTTTTTGGTTTCCGAACTCCTGAACACGCAAAGTTTAACTGCCCATGTGAAAAACAACGATTTTCTAAATTTATCCCGCAAATACTCAATGGTTTTAAGAGTTTAAACTACAAACACAATACCGGTTTGTCACATGAAATTAACTGAGCAGAGAACAACGAGTAGCCTTCAAACAATGTATCATGCACCGGCACCATCTACTTAAAATATTGATTTGTAGTACTGTTACGTATCAGAAATGGCGCTGTATGTGAAAAAAGATTGTCCCGCTTTTCTGTTGAAAATTTTCCTGAATTTTTTTTTGTTATAAACCTGACGGAGTCAGAGACCTTTCCAACGAATGCAAAACCCTGGAAATCGGTTCGGTCGTTCTGGAGTTGCGTCAGGAAGAAAGAACGGACTTATTTTTATATAGTAGATTTAAGACTTGCGAGTATTAATTTAAATGAAAGTAATATTTTCGGAATACTTTGCGTATTTTATTCTTTTTAAAAACACCACACTCCCGACAACTCGTCTGCCTTAATCACGGTTGCTGAAAATATTAGTTTCATCTGTTTATATAGTACTGACAGTTGTATTATTCACCGAGACGTACGAATCTCAGCACACATCTCGTACATTTAATCTCCAGCTCCTTGTCCTGGTGTTGTTTGAGATGGTCCATGTAGAGGAGCACGTTGGCCGTCAGCTCACAGCCTTCAGCGTACACTGGAATCATCTGAAGACAGATATACGATGATTTTAATTTCTTCTACGTAGTATACTATTTGATGTGACCTATTAAAATTTATATTGAAACTGAAATAAATGAATTCCTCCTTACGAAACGAATGTTTATTTAAGCCGTTTTTAAATTACTTTAAGAGTTTTGAATAAAGAGCAAATATGTTCTACAAAATTGTTGTTAAGACATGAAAATTTTATTTTGATTTTATGTGACATGAAAATTTGGTTTATTTTGTTAAAACTAGGCACTATTTAAGCTTATTGAGCGGCAAATGTCATAATATATTATAATATAATCGCAAAACAGTATGAGTAATCACTAGTAGATACTCACAGGCTCTACTTCATCAGCAGGTTTTGGTTCTTCCCTGACGGTGTTGGCTCGTGCTAGTTCCTCAGTTAAGTACGCGCTTGTGTGTTGTGTCACGAGGAGATGAGATAGAATGTCCGTGCCTGGAGTAATATTATATTAGAACAACAAAGTTTTTCATAAATAATTGCAAATATTTACGAACTGTATACAATTTTTGCGTCGTGACAATAAAATCTGTTAATACTACATACTTGTTTAATTTAATGATGCCGTCTGGGGATTAAAATCTTAATATTTTATTAGTTACTATAGTCATTGGTTAATTGTATATTTTATATTGATCTATATATGCTGCTGGTCTAACAGTTACATAGTTAGTTATAAAATTTATAAAAGAAAATGAAAATATATTATATTGATTGACATCCTATAACCAGTGTAAACTGACTTATGTCTGTAGAGTATTCGCAGACGCAGTATAGCGTGGGAGCGGGTCTAGGAGCGGCCTCCAGTGAAAGTGAGCCGGCGCAATATCCACTGTGTCTCAACATCGCTCGGTAACATGATGTAGCATATGGACACTTGCTGCGCGACGTGAGACCGCTGTATATTGAGAATATTAAAATTATACTTTAGTATGTATTAAACATTTGGTATATTATTTATCTAATCTTTCTTCATTAGAAAATATAGAAATATTAAAAAGATGATATCACTATACAGGGTGACTGGTGAATTACTATCAATATTTAAGGAGCATACTCGGTACATGATTCTCATTCGAATTATGTAAAAAAAATAGGTACTTAATTTTTGACCAAATTTCCGTATAAATAAATAAAGTTTGGACACGTACCCAGCTTTGCCGGCGCCAGTGTGTCGCTACTCCCCAACCCCCGCCCCGTGGCTAGCGGGCCATTAGTCGGCTATTAGTCGTGCGAGCGCCGCCGTAAGGTCCGTACGTTCGTCTTCCCGCGCGCGCGCCTGGCGATCAATCTTACGCGTATACCTAATAATAATCTGTCGTGTGTGCGTGTGACCCGTTATTACTTATTAGTAATTAAATATGGCTTTTCAATACACAAATGCAGAATACTTGGACATGGTTCATGTGTATGCGCGTGCAAATGAAAGCTTGCCGGGCGCAATCAATTTGTACCGGGAGATGTTCCCCAATCGTCGAGTACCTACGGCCAGCGTCATCTTAAACGCTAATCAAAGATTACGAGACTTCGGACAGTTCCGTGTTCCAACACATGCCCAAGGAAACGTCTTGTGTATGTCAACAGAGAGGAGTTGAAATTAAAAATCAATAGTGCTTTCGAAACTATTAAAAGTGACCCATTCGTATTAAATCGTGTGAAAGACAATATGTGTAAACGTGCCGAACTGTGTATCACACGAGAAGGAGCTCGCTTTGAACATTTGTTAAGGTTAGTGTAGTTATGTAGGTAAATAGGTAGTTTAATGATTGACAATTGTTGTAAATAAGAATGATTCCATTTTTAAATACGCCGGAAATACCAAGATAGGTAAACAGTTCATATTATTTTTCGTGTCAAGGTCACACCATTTACCTAGTCAATAAATTGGTTGCTTAAACGAAAGAAATATCTTGGTATTTTTGCCTGTCCTAAGCCAGGATTAAAGTATGAAGGGAATTGGATCATTTTTGTTTATCTAACGTCTAACACGCGGCGGCGCGCGGCGTTTGGATGTAGGTAAACTACCGCGCGATAACTACATATACCTACGTACATAACTGTTTTGTGTCGATAAGGCAGCTAGGGTATCCACGCGATCCGTAATTAATTACATAACTTTTGGTTAACTTTACTTAGAAGTTTATTAATATTTATGTTATATTAATTTTTATTTTGTCATATATGATCGTCAACTACCACGTCCTTAAATATTGATAGTAATTCACCAGTCACCCTGTATAATAAGAGCTACTAAAATAACATTTTTTTATAAAAGTTAATGAGTGTTTTCAACACGATAAAGGAAAAACTTTACTGACATTCCATAAATCTGATTGTATTCAATTTTTGCAGCGTCGTTTTATCAAGTGGTTATACTAACAGGAAGTGTTTGTCACTGTCAAGCGGCGTGTCACACTCGCGACACAGAAGACCCCCTTGTATGACCAACGTGACACCTTCATACGTGTCGCTGATGGCGTGACACGCGACGTCCTTGATTTTCCTTTGTTCTGAAAAAAATATATTATTATATAATTGCAGTTTGTTAATTGTAGATAAATAAGTAGCAGAATATACAAGTAGCAGTAGAGTTATATGACGTACATACCTTGGGCAGGTTAATCAAGTGCTCAGTAGAACACAGAGGTAGAACCTCCTCGAACGGGTTGTGGTCTCGAATCTGATGCTCTTTCAGTTGACCGGAAAAACATTATACGTATTAATGTGTGTATTGAACTCATTTTATTGTAAATGAAACTAATATTTTTCGGATATACTACGCTACTTGATTTCTGATAAAAATTACATACTCCCGACGTTTCGGCTACTTTTCAGCAACCGTGATCACGGGCAGACGAGATGTGAGCGTTTATTTTTATTGTATAATGAGACTAGTAAACCCGGCGAACTCCGTTTCGCCACCAGGCTTTGTTTTATGTAACATTTCGTTTGGTGATTATTAAAAGATGAAGAATTTTTTTATTGTTTTATATTTGAAAAGGAAAATTTTAATTTCGTTTCACAACAGTAATGAATTCATTTCGATTACAGAAATGAAGTGTTATTTAGTTGAACTTCTCTAAGTAAATAAAAGTGAATCCAAAGTAGATACCGAATCGAAGCGTTATACGTGTCCGCAAATTATCCGTTTCATTGAAGTGCTCCTTTGTAAACCACATTTTTTGTTTTTTGGTTTTTTGGTTTCCGAACTCCTGAACACGCAAAGTTTAACTGCCCATGTGAAAAAAACAATGATTTTCTAAATTTATCCCGCAAATACTCAATGGTTTTAAGAGTTTAAAACTACAAACACAATACCGGTTTGTCACATGAAATTAACTGAGCAGAGAACAACGAGTAGCCTTCAAACAATGTATCATGCACCGGCACCATCTACTTAAAATATTGATTTGTAGTACTGTTACGTATCAGAAATGGCGCTGTATGTGAAAAAAAGATTGTCCCGCTTTTCTGTTGAAAATTTTCCTGAATTTTTTTTTTGTTATAAACCTCACGGAGTCAGAGACCTTTCCAACGAATGCAAAACCCTGGAAATCGGTTCGGTCGTTCTGGAGTTGCGTCAGGAAGAAAGAACGGACTTATTTTTATATAGTAGATTTAAGACTTGCGAGTATTAATTTAAATGAAAGTAATATTTTCGGAATACTTTGCGTATTTTATTCTTTTTAAAAACACCACACTCCCGACAACTCGTCTGCCTTAATCACGGTTGCTGAAAATATTAGTTTCATCTGTTTATATAGTACTTACAGTTGTATTATTCACCGAGACGTACGAATCTCAGCACACATCTCGTACATTTAATCTCCAGCTCCTTGTCCTGGTGTTGTTTGAGATGGTCCATGTAGAGGAGCACGTTGGCCGTCAGCTCACAGCCTTCAGCGTACACTGGAATCATCTGAAGACAGATATACGATGATTTTAATTTCTTCTACGTAGTATACTATTTGATGTGACCTATTAAAATTTATATTGAAACTGAAATAAATGAATTCCTCCTTACGAAACGAATGTTTATTTAAGCCGTTTTTAAATTACTTTAAGAGTTTTGAATAAAGAGCAAATATGTTCTACAAAATTGTTATTAAGACATGAAAATTTTATTTTGATTTTATGTGACATGAAAATTTGGTTTATTTTGTTAAAACTAGGCACTATTTAAGCTTATTGAGCGGCAAATGTCATAATATATTATAATATAATCGCAAAACAGTATGAGTAATCACTAGTAGATACTCACAGGCTCTACTTCATCAGCAGGTTTTGGTTCTTCCCTGACGGTGTTGGCTCGTGCTAGTTCCTCAGTTAAGTACGCGCTTGTGTGTTGTGTCACGAGGAGATGAGATAGAATGTCCGTGCCTGGAGTAATATTATATTAGAACAACAAAGTTTTTCATAAATAATTGCAAATATTTACGAACTGTATACAATTTTTGCGTCGTGACAATAAAATCTGTTAATACTACATACTTGTTTAATTTAATGATGCCGTCTGGGGATTAAAATCTTAATATTTTATTAGTTACTATAGTCATTGGTTAATTGTATATTTTATATTGATCTATATATGCTGCTGGTCTAACAGTTACATAGTTAGTTATAAAATTTATCAAAGAAAATGAAAATATATTATATTGATTGACATCCTATAACCAGTGTAAACTGACTTATGTCTGTAGAGTATTCGCAGACGCAGTATAGCGTGGGAGCGGGTCTAGGAGCGGCCTCCAGTGAAAGTGAGCCGGCGCAATATCCACTGTGTCTCAACATCGCTCGGTAACATGATGTAGCATATGGACACTTGCTGCGCGACGTGCGACCGCTGTATATTGAGAATATTAAAATTATACTTTAGTATGTATTAAACATTTGGTATATTATTTATCTAATCTTTCTTCACTAGAAAATATAGAAATATTAAAAAGATGATATCACAATATAATAAGAGCTACTAAAATAACATTTTTTTATAAAAAAGTTAATGAGTGTTTTCAACACGATAAAGGAAAAACTTTACTGACATTCCATAAATCTGATTGTATTCAATGTTTGCAGCGTCTTTTTATCAAGTGGTTATACTAACAGGAAGTGTTTGTCACTGTCAAGCGGCGTGTCACACTCGCGACAAAGAAGACCCTCTTGTATGACCAACGTGACACCTTCATACGTGTCGCTGATGGCGTGACACGCGACGTCCTTGATTTTCCTTTGTTCTGAAAAAAATATATTATTATATAATTGCAGTTTGTTAATTGTAGATAAATAAGTAGCAGAATATACAAGTAGCAGTAGAGTTATATGACGTACATACCTTGGGCAGGTTAATCAAGTGCTCAGTAGAACACAGAGGTAGAACCTCCTCGAACGGGTTGTGGTCTCGAATCTGATGCTCTTTCAGTTGACCGGAAAAACATTATACGTATTAATGTGTGTATTGAACTCATTTTATTGTAAATGAAACTAATATTTTTCGGATATACTACGCTACTTGATTTCTGATAAAAATTACATACTCCCGACGTTTCGGCTACTTTTCAGCAACCGTGATCACGGGCAGACGAGATGTGAGCGTTTATTTTTATTGTATAATGAGACTAGTAAACCCGGCGAACTCCGTTTCGCCACCAGGCTTTGTTTTATGTAACATTTCATTTGGTGATTAAAAGATGAAGAATTTTTTTATTGTTTTATATTTGAAAAGGAAAATTTTAATTTCGTTTCACAACAGTAATGAATTCATTTCGATTACAGAAATGAAGTGTTATTTAGTTGAACTTCTCTAAGTAAATAAAAGTGAATCCAAAGTAGATACCGAATCGAAGCGTTATACGTGTCCGCAAATTATCCGTTTCATTGAAGTGCTCCTTTGTAAACCACATTTTTTGTTTTTTGGTTTTTTGGTTTCCGAACTCCTGAACACGCAAAGTTTAACTGCCCATGTGAAAAACAATGATTTTCTAAATTTATCCCGCAAATACTCAATGGTTTTAAGAGTTTAAACTACAAACACAATACCGGTTTGTCACATGAAATTAACTGAGCAGAGAACAACGAGTAGCCTTCAAACAATGTATCATGCACCGGCACCATCTACTTAAAATATTGATTTGTAGTACTGTTACGTATCAGAAATGGCGCTGTATGTGAAAAAAGATTGTCCCGCTTTTCTGTTGAAAATTTTCCTGATTTTTTTTTTGTTATAAACCTGACGGAGTCAGAGACCTTTCCAACGAATGCAAAACCCTGGAAATCGGTTCGGTCGTTCTGGAGTTGCGTCAGGAAGAAAGAACGGACTTATTTTTATATAGTAGATTTAAGACTTGCGAGTATTAATTTAAATGAAAGTAATATTTTCGGAATACTTTGCGTATTTTATTCTTTTTAAAAACACCACACTCCCGACAACTCGTCTGCCTTAATCACGGTTGCTGAAAATATTAGTTTCATCTGTTTATATAGTACTTACAGTTGTATTATTCACCGAGACGTACGAATCTCAGCACACATCTCGTACATTTAATCTCCAGCTCCTTGTCCTGGTGTTGTTTGAGATGGTCCATGTAGAGGAGCACGTTGGCCGTCAGCTCACAGCCTTCAGCGTACACTGGAATCATCTGAAGACAGATATACGATGATTTTAATTTCTTCTACGTAGTATACTATTTGATGTGACCTATTAAAATTTATATTGAAACTGAAATAAATGAATTCCTCCTTACGAAACGAATGTTTATTTAAGCCGTTTTTAAATTACTTTAAGAGTTTTGAATAAAGAGCAAATATGTTCTACAAAATTGTTGTTAAGACATGAAAATTTTATTTTGATTTTATGTGACATGAAAATTTGGTTTATTTTGTTAAAACTAGGCACTATTTAAGCTTATTAAGCGGCAAATGTCATAATATATTATAATATAATCGCAAAACAGTATGAGTAATCACTAGTAGATACTCACAGGCTCTACTTCATCAGCAGGTTTTGGTTCTTCCCTGACGGTGTTGGCTCGTGCTAGTTCCTCAGTTAAGTACGCGCTTGTGTGTTGTGTCACGAGGAGATGAGATAGAATGTCCGTGCCTGGAGTAATATTATATTAGAACAACAAAGTTTTTCATAAATAATTGCAAATATTTACGAACTGTATACAATTTTTGCGTCGTGACAATAAAATCTGTTAATACTACATACTTGTTTAATTTAACGATGCCGTCTGGGGATTAAAATCTTAATATTTTATTAGTTACTATAGTCATTGGTTAATCTATATATGCTGCTGGTCTAACAGTTACATAGTTAGTTATAAAATTTATCAAAGAAAATGAAAATATATTATATTGATTGACATCCTATAACCAGTGTAAACTGACTTATGTCTGTAGAGTATTCGCAGACGCAGTATAGCGTGGGAGCGGGTCTAGGAGCGGCCTCCAGTGAAAGTGAGCCGGCGCAATATCCACTGTGTCTCAACATCGCTCGGTAACATGATGTAGCATATGGACACTTGCTGCGCGACGTGCGACCGCTGTATATTGAGAATATTAAAATTATACTTTAGTATGTATTAAACATTTGGTATATTATTTATCTAATCTTTCTTCACTAGAAAATATAGAAATATTAAAAAGATGATATCACAATATAATAAGAGCTACTAAAATAACATTTTTTTATAAAAGTTAATGAGTGTTTTCAACACGATAAAGGAAAAACTTTACTGACATTCCATAAATCTGATTGTATTCAATGTTTGCAGCGTCTTTTTATCAAGTGGTTATACTAACAGGAAGTGTTTGTCACTGTCAAGCGGCGTGTCACACTCGCGACAAAGAAGACCCTCTTGTATGACCAACGTGACACCTTCATACGTGTCGCTGATGGCGTGACACGCGACGTCCTTGATTTTCCTTTGTTCTGAAAAAAATATATTATTATATAATTGCAGTTTGTTGATTGTAGATAAATATAAGTAGCAGAATATACAAGTAGCAGTAGAGTTATATGACGTACATACCTTGGGCAGGTTAATCAAGTGCTCAGTAGAACACAGAGGTAGAACCTCCTCGAACGGGTTGTGGTCTCGAATCTGATGCTCTTTCAGTTGACCGGAAAAACATTATACGTATTAATGTGTGTATTGAACTCATTTTATTGTAAATGAAACTAATATTTTTCGGATATACTACGCTACTTGATTTCTGATAAAAATTACATACTCCCGACGTTTCGGCTACTTTTCAGCAACCGTGATCACGGGCAGACGAGATGTGAGCGTTTATTTTTATTGTATAATGAGACTAGTAAACCCGGCGAACTCCGTTTCGCCACCAGGCTTTGTTTTATGTAACATTTCGTTTGGTGATTAAAAGATGAAGAATTTTTTTATTGTTTTATATTTGAAAAGGAAAATTTTAATTTCGTTTCACAACAGTAATGAATTCATTTCGATTACAGAAATGAAGTGTTATTTAGTTGAACTTCTCTAAGTAAATAAAAGTGAATCCAAAGTAGATACCGAATCGAAGCGTTATACGTGTCCGCAAATTATCCGTTTCATTGAAGTGCTCCTTTGTAAACCACATTTTTTGTTTTTTGGTTTTTTTGGTTTCCGAACTCCTGAACACGCAAAATTTAACTGCCCATGTGAAAAACAATGATTTTCTAAATTTATCCCGCAAATACTCAATGGTTTTAAGAGTTTAAACTACAAACACAATACCGGTTTGTCACATGAAATTAACTGAGCAGAGAACAACGAGTAGCCTTCAAACAATGTATCATGCACCGGCACCATCTACTTAAAATATTGATTTGTAGTACTGTTACGTATCAGAAATGGCGCTGTATGTGAAAAAAGATTGTCCCGCTTTTCTGTTGAAAATTTTCCTGAATTTTTTTTTGTTTATAAACCTGACGTAGTCAGAGACCTTTCCAACGAATGCAAAACCCTGGAAATCGGTTCGGTCGTTCTGGAGTTGCGTCAGGAAGAAAGAACGGACTTATTTTTATATAGTAGATTTAAGACTTGCGAGTATTAATTTAAATGAAAGTAATATTTTCGGAATACTTTGCGTATTTTATTCTTTTTAAAAACACCACACTCCCGACAACTCGTCTGCCTTAATCACGGTTGCTGAAAATATTAGTTTCATCTGTTTATATAGTACTTACAGTTGTATTATTCACCAAGACGTACGAATCTCAGCACACATCTCGTACATTTAATCTCCAGCTCCTTGTCCTGGTGTTGTTTGAGATGGTCCATGTAGAGGAGCACGTTGGCCGTCAGCTCACAGCCTTCAGCGTACACTGGAATCATCTGAAGACAGATATACGATGATTTTAATTTCTTCTACGTAGTATACTATTTGATGTGACCTATTAAAATTTATATTGAAACTGAAATAAATGAATTCCTCCTTACGAAACGAATGTTTATTTAAGCCGTTTTTAAATTACTTTAAGAGTTTTGAATAAAGAGCAAATATGTTCTACAAAATTGTTATTAAGACATGAAAATTTTATTTTGATTTTATGTGACATGAAAATTTGGTTTATTTTGTTAAAACTAGGCACTATTTAAGCTTATTGAGCGGCAAATGTCATAATATATTATAATATAATCGCAAAACAGTATGAGTAATCACTAGTAGATACTCACAGGCTCTACTTCATCAGCAGGTTTTGGTTCTTCCCTGACGGTGTTGGCTCGTGCTAGTTCCTCAGTTAAGTACGCGCTTGTGTGTTGTGTCACGAGGAGATGAGATAGAATGTCCGTGCCTGGAGTAATATTATATTAGAACAACAAAGTTTTTCATAAATAATTGCAAATATTTACGAACTGTATACAATTTTTGCGTCGTGACAATAAAATCTGTTAATACTACATACTTGTTTAATTTAACGATGCCGTCTGGGGATTAAAATCTTAATATTTTATTAGTTACTATAGTCATTGGTTAATCTATATATGCTGCTGGTCTAACAGTTACATAGTTAGTTATAAAATTTATCAAAGAAAATGAAAATATATTATATTGATTGACATCCTATAACCAGTGTAAACTGACTTATGTCTGTAGAGTATTCGCAGACGCAGTATAGCGTGGGAGCGGGTCTAGGAGCGGCCTCCAGTGAAAGTGAGCCGGCGCAATATCCACTGTGTCTCAACATCGCTCGGTAACATGATGTAGCATATGGACACTTGCTGCGCGACGTGCGACCGCTGTATATTGAGAATATTAAAATTATACTTTAGTATGTATTAAACATTTGGTATATTATTTATCTAATCTTTCTTCACTAGAAAATATAGAAATATTAAAAAGATGATATCACAATATAATAAGAGCTACTAAAATAACATTTTTTTATAAAAGTTAATGAGTGTTTTCAACACGATAAAGGAAAAACTTTACTGACATTCCATAAATCTGATTGTATTCAATGTTTGCAGCGTCTTTTTATCAAGTGGTTATACTAACAGGAAGTGTTTGTCATTGTCAAGCGGCGTGTCACACTCGCGACAAAGAAGACCCTCTTGTATGACCAACGTGACACCTTCATACGTGTCGCTGATGGCGTGACACGCGACGTCCTTGATTTTCCTTTGTTCTGAAAAAAATATATTATTATATAATTGCAGTTTGTTGATTGTAGATAAATATAAGTAGCAGAATATATGTACAAGTAGCAGTAGAGTTATATGACGTACATACCTTGGGCAGGTTAATCAAGTGCTCAGTAGAACACAGAGGTAGAACCTCCTCGAACGGGTTGTGGTCTCGAATCTGATGCTCTTTCAGTTGACCGGAAAAACATTATACGTATTAATGTGTGTATTGAACTCATTTTATTGTAAATGAAACTAATATTTTTCGGATATACTACGCTACTTGATTTCTGATAAAAATTACATACTCCCGACGTTTCGGCTACTTTTCAGCAACCGTGATCACGGGCAGACGAGATGTGAGCGTTTATTTTTATTGTATAATGAGACTAGTAAACCCGGCGAACTCCGTTTCGCCACCAGGCTTTGTTTTATGTAACATTTCGTTTGGTGATTAAAAGATGAAGAATTTTTTTATTGTTTTATATTTGAAAAGGAAAATTTTAATTTCGTTTCACAACAGTAATGAATTCATTTCGATTACAGAAATGAAGTGTTATTTAGTTGAACTTCTCTAAGTAAATAAAAGTGAATCCAAAGTAGATACCGAATCGAAGCGTTATACGTGTCCGCAAATTATCCGTTTCATTGAAGTGCTCCTTTGTAAACCACATTTTTTGTTTTTTGGTTTTTTGGTTTCCGAACTCCTGAACACGCAAAGTTTAACTGCCCATGTGAAAAACAATGATTTTCTAAATTTATCCCGCAAATACTCAATGGTTTTAAGAGTTTAAACTACAAACACAATACCGGTTTGTCACATGAAATTAACTGAGCAGAGAACAACGAGTAGCCTTCAAACAATGTATCATGCACCGGCACCATCTACTTAAAATATTGATTTGTAGTACTGTTACGTATCAGAAATGGCGCTGTATGTGAAAAAAGATTGTCCCGCTTTTCTGTTGAAAATTTTCCTGAATTTTTTTTTGTTATAAACCTGACGGAGTCAGAGACCTTTCCAACGAATGCAAAACCCTGGAAATCGGTTCGGTCGTTCTGGAGTTGCGTCAGGAAGAAAGAACGGACTTATTTTTATATAGTAGATTTAAGACTTGCGAGTATTAATTTAAATGAAAGTAATATTTTCGGAATACTTTGCGTATTTTATTCTTTTTAAAAACACCACACTCCCGACAACTCGTCTGCCTTAATCACGGTTGCTGAAAATATTAGTTTCATCTGTTTATATAGTACTTACAGTTGTATTATTCACCGAGACGTACGAATCTCAGCACACATCTCGTACATTTAATCTCCAGCTCCTTGTCCTGGTGTTGTTTGAGATGGTCCATGTAGAGGAGCACGTTGGCCGTCAGCTCACAGCCTTCAGCGTACACTGGAATCATCTGAAGACAGATATACGATGATTTTAATTTCTTCTACGTAGTATACTATTTGATGTGACCTATTAAAATTTATATTGAAACTGAAATAAATGAATTCCTCCTTACGAAACGAATGTTTATTTAAGCCGTTTTTAAATTACTTTAAGAGTTTTGAATAAAGAGCAAATATGTTCTACAAAATTGTTGTTAAGACATGAAAATTTTATTTTGATTTTATGTGACATGAAAATTTGGTTTATTTTGTTAAAACTAGGCACTATTTAAGCTTATTGAGCGGCAAATGTCATAATATATTATAATATAATCGCAAAACAGTATGAGTAATCACTAGTAGATACTCACAGGCTCTACTTCATCAGCAGGTTTTGGTTCTTCCCTGACGGTGTTGGCTCGTGCTAGTTCCTCAGTTAAGTACGCGCTTGTGTGTTGTGTCACGAGGAGATGAGATAGAATGTCCGTGCCTGGAGTAATATTATATTAGAACAACAAAGTTTTTCATAAATAATTGCAAATATTTACGAACTGTATACAATTTTTGCGTCGTGACAATAAAATCTGTTAATACTACATACTTGTTTAATTTAATGATGCCGTCTGGGGATTAAAATCTTAATATTTTATTAGTTACTATAGTCATTGGTTAATTGTATATTTTATATTGATCTATATATGCTGCTGGTCTAACAGTTACATAGTTAGTTATAAAATTTATAAAAGAAAATGAAAATATATTATATTGATTGACATCCTATAACCAGTGTAAACTGACTTATGTCTGTAGAGTATTCGCAGACGCAGTATAGCGTGGGAGCGGGTCTAGGAGCGGCCTCCAGTGAAAGTGAGCCGGCGCAATATCCACTGTGTCTCAACATCGCTCGGTAACATGATGTAGCATATGGACACTTGCTGCGCGACGTGAGACCGCTGTATATTGAGAATATTAAAATTATACTTTAGTATGTATTAAACATTTGGTATATTATTTATCTAATCTTTCTTCATTAGAAAATATAGAAATATTAAAAAGATGATATCACTATACAGGGTGACTGGTGAATTACTATCAATATTTAAGGAGCATACTCGGTACATGATTCTCATTCGAATTATGTAAAAAAAATAGGTACTTAATTTTTGACCAAATTTCCGTATAAATAAATAAAGTTTGGACACGTACCCAGCTTTGCCGGCGCCAGTGTGTCGCTACTCCCCAACCCCCGCCCCGTGGCTAGCGGGCCATTAGTCGGCTATTAGTCGTGCGAGCGCCGCCGTAAGGTCCGTACGTTCGTCTTTCCGCGCGCGCGCCTGGCGATCAATCTTACGCGTATACCTAATAATAATCTGTCGTGTGTGCGTGTGACCCGTTATTACTTATTAGTAATTAAATATGGCTTTTCAATACACAAATGCAGAATACTTGGACATGGTTCATGTGTATGCGCGTGCAAATGAAAGCTTGCCGGGCGCAATCAATTTGTACCGGGAGATGTTCCCCAATCGTCGAGTACCTACGGCCAGCGTCATCTTAAACGCTAATCAAAGATTACGAGACTTCGGACAGTTCCGTGTTCCAACACATGCCCAAGGAAACGTCTTGTGTATGTCAACAGAGAGGAGTTGAAATTAAAAATCAATAGTGCTTTCGAAACTATTAAAAGTGACCCATTCGTATTAAATCGTGTGAAAGACAATATGTGTAAACGTGCCGAACTGTGTATCACACGAGAAGGAGCTCGCTTTGAACATTTGTTAAGGTTAGTGTAGTTATGTAGGTAAATAGGTAGTTTAATGATTGACAATTGTTGTAAATAAGAATGATTCCATTTTTAAATACGCCGGAAATACCAAGATAGGTAAACAGTTCATATTATTTTTCGTGTCAAGGTCACACCATTTACCTAGTCAATAAATTGGTTGCTTAAACGAAAGAAATATCTTGGTATTTTTGCCTGTCCTAAGCCAGGATTAAAGTATGAAGGGAATTGGATCATTTTTGTTTATCTAACGTCTAACACGCGGCGGCGCGCGGCGTTTGGATGTAGGTAAACTACCGCGCGATAACTACATATACCTACGTACATAACTGTTTTGTGTCGATAACGCAGCTAGGGTATCCACGCGATCCGTAATTAATTACATAACTTTTGGTTAACTTTACTTAGAAGTTTATTAATATTTATGTTATATTAATTTTTATTTTGTCATATATGATCGTCAACTACCACGTCCTTAAATATTGATAGTAATTCACCAGTCACCCTGTATAATAAGAGCTACTAAAATAACATTTTTTTATAAAAGTTAATGAGTGTTTTCAACACGATAAAGGAAAAACTTTACTGACATTCCATAAATCTGATTGTATTCAATTTTTGCAGCGTCGTTTTATCAAGTGGTTATACTAACAGGAAGTGTTTGTCACTGTCAAGCGGCGTGTCACACTCGCGACACAGAAGACCCCCTTGTATGACCAACGTGACACCTTCATACGTGTCGCTGATGGCGTGACACGCGACGTCCTTGATTTTCCTTTGTTCTGAAAAAAATATATTATTATATAATTGCAGTTTGTTAATTGTAGATAAATAAGTAGCAGAATATACAAGTAGCAGTAGAGTTATATGACGTACATACCTTGGGCAGGTTAATCAAGTGCTCAGTAGAACACAGAGGTAGAACCTCCTCGAACGGGTTGTGGTCTCGAATCTGATGCTCTTTCAGTTGACCGGAAAAACATTATACGTATTAATGTGTGTATTGAACTCATTTTATTGTAAATGAAACTAATATTTTTCGGATATACTACGCTACTTGATTTCTGATAAAAATTACATACTCCCGACGTTTCGGCTACTTTTCAGCAACCGTGATCACGGGCAGACGAGATGTGAGCGTTTATTTTTATTGTATAATGAGACTAGTAAACCCGGCGAACTCCGTTTCGCCACCAGGCTTTGTTTTATGTAACATTTCATTTGGTGATTAAAAGATGAAGAATTTTTTTATTGTTTTATATTTGAAAAGGAAAATTTTAATTTCGTTTCACAACAGTAATGAATTCATTTCGATTACAGAAATGAAGTGTTATTTAGTTGAACTTCTCTAAGTAAATAAAAGTGAATCCAAAGTAGATACCGAATCGAAGCGTTATACGTGTCCGCAAATTATCCGTTTCATTGAAGTGCTCCTTTGTAAACCACATTTTTTGTTTTTTGGTTTTTTGGTTTCCGAACTCCTGAACACGCAAAGTTTAACTGCCCATGTGAAAAACAATGATTTTCTAAATTTATCCCGCAAATACTCAATGGTTTTAAGAGTTTAAACTACAAACACAATACCGGTTTGTCACATGAAATTAACTGAGCAGAGAACAACGAGTAGCCTTCAAACAATGTATCATGCACCGGCACCATCTACTTAAAATATTGATTTGTAGTACTGTTACGTATCAGAAATGGCGCTGTATGTGAAAAAAGATTGTCCCGCTTTTCTGTTGAAAATTTTCCTGAATTTTTTTTTGTTATAAACCTGACGGAGTCAGAGACCTTTCCAACGAATGCAAAACCCTGGAAATCGGTTCGGTCGTTCTGGAGTTGCGTCAGGAAGAAAGAACGGACTTATTTTTATATAGTAGATTTAAGACTTGCGAGTATTAATTTAAATGAAAGTAATATTTTCGGAATACTTTGCGTATTTTATTCTTTTTAAAAACCACCACACTCCCGACAACTCGTCTGCCTTAATCACGGTTGCTGAAAATATTAGTTTCATCTGTTTATATAGTACTTACAGTTGTATTATTCACCGAGACGTACGAATCTCAGCACACATCTCGTACATTTAATCTCCAGCTCCTTGTCCTGGTGTTGTTTGAGATGGTCCATGTAGAGGAGCACGTTGGCCGTCAGCTCACAGCCTTCAGCGTACACTGGAATCATCTGAAGACAGATATACGATGATTTTAATTTCTTCTACGTAGTATACTATTTGATGTGACCTATTAAAATTTATATTGAAACTGAAATAAATGAATTCCTCCTTACGAAACGAATGTTTATTTAAGCCGTTTTTAAATTACTTTAAGAGTTTTGAATAAAGAGCAAATATGTTCTACAAAATTGTTGTTAAGACATGAAAATTTTATTTTGATTTTATGTGACATGAAAATTTGGTTTATTTTGTTAAAACTAGGCACTATTTAAGCTTATTGAGCGGCAAATGTCATAATATATTATAATATAATCGCAAAACAGTATGAGTAATCACTAGTAGATACTCACAGGCTCTACTTCATCAGCAGGTTTTGGTTCTTCCCTGACGGTGTTGGCTCGTGCTAGTTCCTCAGTTAAGTACGCGCTTGTGTGTTGTGTCACGAGGAGATGAGATAGAATGTCCGTGCCTGGAGTAATATTATATTAGAACAACAAAGTTTTTCATAAATAATTGCAAATATTTACGAACTGTATACAATTTTTGCGTCGTGACAATAAAATCTGTTAATACTACATACTTGTTTAATTTAACGATGCCGTCTGGGGATTAAAATCTTAATATTTTATTAGTTACTATAGTCATTGGTTAATCTATATATGCTGCTGGTCTAACAGTTACATAGTTAGTTATAAAATTTATCAAAGAAAATGAAAATATATTATATTGATTGACATCCTATAACCAGTGTAAACTGACTTATGTCTGTAGAGTATTCGCAGACGCAGTATAGCGTGGGAGCGGGTCTAGGAGCGGCCTCCAGTGAAAGTGAGCCGGCGCAATATCCACTGTGTCTCAACATCGCTCGGTAACATGATGTAGCATATGGACACTTGCTGCGCGACGTGCGACCGCTGTATATTGAGAATATTAAAATTATACTTTAGTATGTATTAAACATTTGGTATATTATTTATCTAATCTTTCTTCACTAGAAAATATAGAAATATTAAAAAGATGATATCACAATATAATAAGAGCTACTAAAATAACATTTTTTTATAAAAGTTAATGAGTGTTTTCAACACGATAAAGGAAAAACTTTACTGACATTCCATAAATCTGATTGTATTCAATGTTTGCAGCGTCTTTTTATCAAGTGGTTATACTAACAGGAAGTGTTTGTCACTGTCAAGCGGCGTGTCACACTCGCGACAAAGAAGACCCTCTTGTATGACCAACGTGACACCTTCATACGTGTCGCTGATGGCGTGACACGCGACGTCCTTGATTTTCCTTTGTTCTGAAAAAAATATATATTATATATATAATTGCAGTTTGTTAATTGTAGATAAATAAGTAGCAGAATATACAAGTAGCAGTAGAGTTATATGACGTACATACCTTGGGCAGGTTAATCAAGTGCTCAGTAGAACACAGAGGTAGAACCTCCTCGAACGGGTTGTGGTCTCGAATCTGATGCTCTTTCAGTTGACCGGAAAAACATTATACGTATTAATGTGTGTATTGAACTCATTTTATTGTAAATGAAACTAATATTTTTCGGATATACTACGCTACTTGATTTCTGATAAAAATTACATACTCCCGACGTTTCGGCTACTTTTCAGCAACCGTGATCACGGGCAGACGAGATGTGAGCGTTTATTTTTATTGTATAATGAGACTAGTAAACCCGGCGAACTCCGTTTCGCCACCAGGCTTTGTTTTATGTAACATTTCGTTTGGTGATTAAAAGATGAAGAATTTTTTTATTGTTTTATATTTGAAAAGGAAAATTTTAATTTCGTTTCACAACAGTAATGAATTCATTTCGATTACAGAAATGAAGTGTTATTTAGTTGAACTTCTCTAAGTAAATAAAAGTGAATCCAAAGTAGATACCGAATCGAAGCGTTATACGTGTCCGCAAATTATCCGTTTCATTGAAGTGCTCCTTTGTAAACCACATTTTTTGTTTTTTGGTTTTTTGGTTTCCGAACTCCTGAACACGCAAAGTTTAACTGCCCATGTGAAAAACAACGATTTTCTAAATTTATCCCGCAAATACTCAATGGTTTTAAGAGTTTAAACTACAAACACAATACCGGTTTGTCACATGAAATTAACTGAGCAGAGAACAACGAGTAGCCTTCAAACAATGTATCATGCACCGGCACCATCTACTTAAAATATTGATTTGTAGTACTGTTACGTATCAGAAATGGCGCTGTATGTGAAAAAAGATTGTCCCGCTTTTCTGTTGAAAATTTTCCTGAATTTTTTTTTGTTATAAACCTGACGGAGTCAGAGACCTTTCCAACGAATGCAAAACCCTGGAAATCGGTTCGGTCGTTCTGGAGTTGCGTCAGGAAGAAAGAACGGACTTATTTTTATATAGTAGATTTAAGACTTGCGAGTATTAATTTAAATGAAAGTAATATTTTCGGAATACTTTGCGTATTTTATTCTTTTTAAAAACACCACACTCCCGACAACTCGTCTGCCTTAATCACGGTTGCTGAAAATATTAGTTTCATCTGTTTATATAGTACTGACAGTTGTATTATTCACCGAGACGTACGAATCTCAGCACACATCTCGTACATTTAATCTCCAGCTCCTTGTCCTGGTGTTGTTTGAGATGGTACATGTAGAGGAGCACGTTGGCCGTCAGCTCACAGCCTTCAGCGTACACTGGAATCATCTGAAGACAGATATACGATGATTTTAATTTCTTCTACGTAGTATACTATTTGATGTGACCTATTAAAATTTATATTGAAACTGAAATAAATGAATTCCTCCTTACGAAACGAATGTTTATTTAAGCCGTTTTTAAATTACTTTAAGAGTTTTGAATAAAGAGCAAATATGTTCTACAAAATTGTTGTTAAGACATGAAAATTTTATTTTGATTTTATGTGACATGAAAATTTGGTTTATTTTGTTAAAACTAGGCACTATTTAAGCTTATTGAGCGGCAAATGTCATAATATATTATAATATAATCGCAAAACAGTATGAGTAATCACTAGTAGATACTCACAGGCTCTACTTCATCAGCAGGTTTTGGTTCTTCCCTGACGGTGTTGGCTCGTGCTAGTTCCTCAGTTAAGTACGCGCTTGTGTGTTGTGTCACGAGGAGATGAGATAGAATGTCCGTGCCTGGAGTAATATTATATTAGAACAACAAAGTTTTTCATAAATAATTGCAAATATTTACGAACTGTATACAATTTTTGCGTCGTGACAATAAAATCTGTTAATACTACATACTTGTTTAATTTAATGATGCCGTCTGGGGATTAAAATCTTAATATTTTATTAGTTACTATAGTCATTGGTTAATTGTATATTTTATATTGATCTATATATGCTGCTGGTCTAACAGTTACATAGTTAGTTATAAAATTTATAAAAGAAAATGAAAATATATTATATTGATTGACATCCTATAACCAGTGTAAACTGACTTATGTCTGTAGAGTATTCGCAGACGCAGTATAGCGTGGGAGCGGGTCTAGGAGCGGCCTCCAGTGAAAGTGAGCCGGCGCAATATCCACTGTGTCTCAACATCGCTCGGTAACATGATGTAGCATATGGACACTTGCTGCGCGACGTGAGACCGCTGTATATTGAGAATATTAAAATTATACTTTAGTATGTATTAAACATTTGGTATATTATTTATCTAATCTTTCTTCATTAGAAAATATAGAAATATTAAAAAGATGATATCACTATACAGGGTGACTGGTGAATTACTATCAATATTTAAGGAGCATACTCGGTACATGATTCTCATTCGAATTATGTAAAAAAAATAGGTACTTAATTTTTGACCAAATTTCCGTATAAATAAATAAAGTTTGGACACGTACCCAGCTTTGCCGGCGCCAGTGTGTCGCTACTCCCCAACCCCCGCCCCGTGGCTAGCGGGCCATTAGTCGGCTATTAGTCGTGCGAGCGCCGCCGTAAGGTCCGTACGTTCGTCTTCCCGCGCGCGCGCCTGGCGATCAATCTTACGCGTATACCTAATAATAATCTGTCGTGTGTGCGTGTGACCCGTTATTACTTATTAGTAATTAAATATGGCTTTTCAATACACAAATGCAGAATACTTGGACATGGTTCATGTGTATGCGCGTGCAAATGAAAGCTTGCCGGGCGCAATCAATTTGTACCGGGAGATGTTCCCCAATCGTCGAGTACCTACGGCCAGCGTCATCTTAAACGCTAATCAAAGATTACGAGACTTCGGACAGTTCCGTGTTCCAACACATGCCCAAGGAAACGTCTTGTGTATGTCAACAGAGAGGAGTTGAAATTAAAAATCAATAGTGCTTTCGAAACTATTAAAAGTGACCCATTCGTATTAAATCGTGTGAAAGACAATATGTGTAAACGTGCCGAACTGTGTATCACACGAGAAGGAGCTCGCTTTGAACATTTGTTAAGGTTAGTGTAGTTATGTAGGTAAATAGGTAGTTTAATGATTGACAATTGTTGTAAATAAGAATGATTCCATTTTTAAATACGCCGGAAATACCAAGATAGGTAAACAGTTCATATTATTTTTCGTGTCAAGGTCACACCATTTACCTAGTCAATAAATTGGTTGCTTAAACGAAAGAAATATCTTGGTATTTTTGCCTGTCCTAAGCCAGGATTAAAGTATGAAGGGAATTGGATCATTTTTGTTTATCTAACGTCTAAAACGCGGCGGCGCGCGGCGTTTGGATGTAGGTAAACTACCGCGCGATAACTACATATACCTACGTACATAACTGTTTTGTGTCGATAACGCAGCTAGGGTATCCACGCGATCCGTAATTAATTACATAACTTTTGGTTAACTTTACTTAGAAGTTTATTAATATTTATGTTATATTAATTTTTATTTTGTCATATATGATCGTCAACTACCACGTCCTTAAATATTGACAGTAATTCACCAGTCACCCTGTATAATAAGAGCTACTAAAATAACATTTTTTTATAAAAGTTAATGAGTGTTTTCAACACGATAAAGGAAAAACTTTACTGACATTCCATAAATCTGATTGTATTCAATTTTTGCAGCGTCGTTTTATCAAGTGGTTATACTAACAGGAAGTGTTTGTCACTGTCAAGCGGCGTGTCACACTCGCGACACAGAAGACCCCCTTGTATGACCAACGTGACACCTTCATACGTGTCGCTGATGGCGTGACACGCGACGTCCTTGATTTTCCTTTGTTCTGAAAAAAATATATTATTATATAATTGCAGTTTGTTAATTGTAGATAAATAAGTAGCAGAATATACAAGTAGCAGTAGAGTTATATGACGTACATACCTTGGGCAGGTTAATCAAGTGCTCAGTAGAACACAGAGGTAGAACCTCCTCGAACGGGTTGTGGTCTCGAATCTGATGCTCTTTCAGTTGACCGGAAAAACATTATACGTATTAATGTGTGTATTGAACTCATTTTATTGTAAATGAAACTAATATTTTTCGGATATACTACGCTACTTGATTTCTGATAAAAATTACATACTCCCGACGTTTCGGCTACTTTTCAGCAACCGTGATCACGGGCAGACGAGATGTGAGCGTTTATTTTTATTGTATAATGAGACTAGTAAACCCGGCGAACTCCGTTTCGCCACCAGGCTTTGTTTTATGTAACATTTCATTTGGTGATTAAAAGATGAAGAATTTTTTTATTGTTTTATATTTGAAAAGGAAAATTTTAATTTCGTTTCACAACAGTAATGAATTCATTTCGATTACAGAAATGAAGTGTTATTTAGTTGAACTTCTCTAAGTAAATAAAAGTGAATCCAAAGTAGATACCGAATCGAAGCGTTATACGTGTCCGCAAATTATCCGTTTCATTGAAGTGCTCCTTTGTAAACCACATTTTTTGTTTTTTGGTTTTTTGGTTTCCGAACTCCTGAACACGCAAAGTTTAACTGCCCATGTGAAAAACAATGATTTTCTAAATTTATCCCGCAAATACTCAATGGTTTTAAGAGTTTAAACTACAAACACAATACCGGTTTGTCACATGAAATTAACTGAGCAGAGAACAACGAGTAGCCTTCAAACAATGTATCATGCACCGGCACCATCTACTTAAAATATTGATTTGTAGTACTGTTACGTATCAGAAATGGCGCTGTATGTGAAAAAAGATTGTCCCGCTTTTCTGTTGAAAATTTTCCTGAATTTTTTTTTTGTTATAAACCTGACGGAGTCAGAGACCTTTCCAACGAATGCAAAACCCTGGAAATCGGTTCGGTCGTTCTGGAGTTGCGTCAGGAAGAAAGAACGGACTTATTTTTATATAGTAGATTTAAGACTTGCGAGTATTAATTTAAATGAAAGTAATATTTTCGGAATACTTTGCGTATTTTATTCTTTTTAAAAACACCACACTCCCGACAACTCGTCTGCCTTAATCACGGTTGCTGAAAATATTAGTTTCATCTGTTTATATAGTACTTACAGTTGTATTATTCACCGAGACGTACGAATCTCAGCACACATCTCGTACATTTAATCTCCAGCTCCTTGTCCTGGTGTTGTTTGAGATGGTCCATGTAGAGGAGCACGTTGGCCGTCAGCTCACAGCCTTCAGCGTACACTGGAATCATCTGAAGACAGATATACGATGATTTTAATTTCTTCTACGTAGTATACTATTTGATGTGACCTATTAAAATTTATATTGAAACTGAAATAAATGAATTCCTCCTTACGAAACGAATGTTTATTTAAGCCGTTTTTAAATTACTTTAAGAGTTTTGAATAAAGAGCAAATATGTTCTACAAAATTGTTGTTAAGACATGAAAATTTTATTTTGATTTTATGTGACATGAAAATTTGGTTTATTTTGTTAAAACTAGGCACTATTTAAGCTTATTGAGCGGCAAATGTCATAATATATTATAATATAATCGCAAAACAGTATGAGTAATCACTAGTAGATACTCACAGGCTCTACTTCATCAGCAGGTTTTGGTTCTTCCCTGACGGTGTTGGCTCGTGCTAGTTCCTCAGTTAAGTACGCGCTTGTGTGTTGTGTCACGAGGAGATGAGATAGAATGTCCGTGCCTGGAGTAATATTATATTAGAACAACAAAGTTTTTCATAAATAATTGCAAATATTTACGAACTGTATACAATTTTTGCGTCGTGACAATAAAATCTGTTAATACTACATACTTGTTTAATTTAACGATGCCGTCTGGGGATTAAAATCTTAATATTTTATTAGTTACTATAGTCATTGGTTAATCTATATATGCTGCTGGTCTAACAGTTACATAGTTAGTTATAAAATTTATCAAAGAAAATGAAAATATATTATATTGATTGACATCCTATAACCAGTGTAAACTGACTTATGTCTGTAGAGTATTCGCAGACGCAGTATAGCGTGGGAGCGGGTCTAGGAGCGGCCTCCAGTGAAAGTGAGCCGGCGCAATATCCACTGTGTCTCAACAACGCTCGGTAACATGATGTAGCATATGGACACTTGCTGCGCGACGTGCGACCGCTGTATATTGAGAATATTAAAATTATACTTTAGTATGTATTAAACATTTGGTATATTATTTATCTAATCTTTCTTCACTAGAAAATATAGAAATATTAAAAAGATGATATCACAATATAATAAGAGCTACTAAAATAACATTTTTTTTATAAAAGTTAATGAGTGTTTTCAACACGATAAAGGAAAAACTTTACTGACATTCCATAAATCTGATTGTATTCAATGTTTGCAGCGTCTTTTTATCAAGTGGTTATACTAACAGGAAGTGTTTGTCACTGTCAAGCGGCGTGTCACACTCGCGACAAAGAAGACCCTCTTGTATGACCAACGTGACACCTTCATACGTGTCGCTGATGGCGTGACACGCGACGTCCTTGATTTTCCTTTGTTCTGAAAAAAATATATTATTATATAATTGCAGTTTGTTGATTGTAGATAAATATAAGTAGCAGAATATACAAGTAGCAGTAGAGTTATATGACGTACATACCTTGGGCAGGTTAATCAAGTGCTCAGTAGAACACAGAGGTAGAACCTCCTCGAACGGGTTGTGGTCTCGAATCTGATGCTCTTTCAGTTGACCGGAAAAACATTATACAGTAGGACCTCGATTATCCGGACTAATTGTTGTCGGTAGGCATCCGGATAATTGAAAGTCCGGATAATCCAATATATGGAGAAAAACGGGCTTTTTGCATATGTACATATGAAGTCTGTCCCATACATATGTAATGTTAGGGGTTTATTTAAAACAACAAATACATATGAGCGAAAATCAACGTTTATTAAGAAATTGTACATAATGTACGTATAAGTGTTTATAAGTGGCGTGGCGTTATGCAAGTTCTGACATGTTAATCTATACATATAATAAAATTGTAGAAAAGTGCTGTCTGTACATTGAAAATAAAAATAAAAAATATAGCAGGGGTATGTAGATGTCGAACCCAAAAATGTAATTAACTTTTTTTTTATCTGTTTGTCTGTTCACGCTAATCTCAGAAACGGCTTATCCGAGTTGGATGCGGTTTTCACGAATATATTGTGGTATGCGTCAGTTATGCTTTAGTGTTTGTTTCATTTCAATCGGTTCATAAATAAAAAAGTTATTTCAAATTAAAGAATCACGTCGAACACTATTCTATGCTTATACATGCATAACTAAATGAACTACCCAAAATGACTGTGATTATGATCCAAAATAAAAATAAGTATATATTTAAAAAAAACGCTGCTCATAGTAACTATTCCACGCGAACGAAGTCGTGGGCACAGCTAGTGTTAGAATAAACTCGTCGCGATTGGCAGTCCGGATAATCGCGAATTCGGATAACCGAGGTCCGGATAATCGGGGTCCTACTGTACGTATTAATGTGTGTATTGAACTCATTTTATTGTAAATGAAACTAATATTTTTCGGATATACTACGCTACTTGATTTCTGATAAAAATTACATACTCCCGACGTTTCGGCTACTTTTCAGCAACCGTGATCACGGGCAGACGAGATGTGAGCGTTTATTTTTATTGTATAATGAGACTAGTAAACCCGGCGAACTCCGTTTCGCCACCAGGCTTTGTTTTATGTAACATTTCGTTTGGTGATTAAAAGATGAAGAATTTTTTTATTGTTTTATATTTGAAAAGGAAAATTTTAATTTCGTTTCACAACAGTAATGAATTCATTTCGATTACAGAAATGAAGTGTTATTTAGTTGAACTTCTCTAAGTAAATAAAAGTGAATCCAAAGTAGATACCGAATCGAAGCGTTATACGTGTCCGCAAATTATCCGTTTCATTGAAGTGCTCCTTTGTAAACCACATTTTTTGTTTTTTGGTTTTTTGGTTTCCGAACTCCTGAACACGCAAAGTTTAACTGCCCATGTGAAAAACAATGATTTTCTAAATTTATCCCGCAAATACTCAATGGTTTTAAGAGTTTAAACTACAAACACAATACCGGTTTGTCACATGAAATTAACTGAGCAGAGAACAACGAGTAGCCTTCAAACAATGTATCATGCACCGGCACCATCTACTTAAAATATTGATTTGTAGTACTGTTACGTATCAGAAATGGCGCTGTATGTGAAAAAAGATTGTCCCGCTTTTCTGTTGAAAATTTTCCTGAATTTTTTTTTGTTATAAACCTGACGGAGTCAGAGACCTTTCCAACGAATGCAAAACCCTGGAAATCGGTTCGGTCGTTCTGGAGTTGCGTCAGGAAGAAAGAACGGACTTATTTTTATATAGTAGATTTAAGACTTGCGAGTATTAATTTAAATGAAAGTAATATTTTCGGAATACTTTGCGTATTTTATTCTTTTTAAAAACACCACACTCCCGACAACTCGTCTGCCTTAATCACGGTTGCTGAAAATATTAGTTTCATCTGTTTATATAGTACTGACAGTTGTATTATTCACCGAGACGTACGAATCTCAGCACACATCTCGTACATTTAATCTCCAGCTCCTTGTCCTGGTGTTGTTTGAGATGGTCCATGTAGAGGAGCACGTTGGCCGTCAGCTCACAGCCTTCAGCGTACACTGGAATCATCTGAAGACAGATATACGATGATTTTAATTTCTTCTACGTAGTATACTATTTGATGTGACCTATTAAAATTTATATTGAAACTGAAATAAATGAATTCCTCCTTACGAAACGAATGTTTATTTAAGCCGTTTTTAAATTACTTTAAGAGTTTTGAATAAAGAGCAAATATGTTCTACAAAATTGTTGTTAAGACATGAAAATTTTATTTTGATTTTATGTGACATGAAAATTTGGTTTATTTTGTTAAAACTAGGCACTATTTAAGCTTATTGAGCGGCAAATGTCATAATATATTATAATATAATCGCAAAACAGTATGAGTAATCACTAGTAGATACTCACAGGCTCTACTTCATCAGCAGGTTTTGGTTCTTCCCTGACGGTGTTGGCTCGTGCTAGTTCCTCAGTTAAGTACGCGCTTGTGTGTTGTGTCACGAGGAGATGAGATAGAATGTCCGTGCCTGGAGTAATATTATATTAGAACAACAAAGTTTTTCATAAATAATTGCAAATATTTACGAACTGTATACAATTTTTGCGTCGTGACAATAAAATCTGTTAATACTACATACTTGTTTAATTTAATGATGCCGTCTGGGGATTAAAATCTTAATATTTTATTAGTTACTATAGTCATTGGTTAATTGTATATTTTATATTGATCTATATATGCTGCTGGTCTAACAGTTACATAGTTAGTTATAAAATTTATAAAAGAAAATGAAAATATATTATATTGATTGACATCCTATAACCAGTGTAAACTGACTTATGTCTGTAGAGTATTCGCAGACGCAGTATAGCGTGGGAGCGGGTCTAGGAGCGGCCTCCAGTGAAAGTGAGCCGGCGCAATATCCACTGTGTCTCAACATCGCTCGGTAACATGATGTAGCATATGGACACTTGCTGCGCGACGTGAGACCGCTGTATATTGAGAATATTAAAATTATACTTTAGTATGTATTAAACATTTGGTATATTATTTATCTAATCTTTCTTCATTAGAAAATATAGAAATATTAAAAAGATGATATCACTATACAGGGTGACTGGTGAATTACTATCAATATTTAAGGAGCATACTCGGTACATGATTCTCATTCGAATTATGTAAAAAAAATAGGTACTTAATTTTTGACCAAATTTCCGTATAAATAAATAAAGTTTGGACACGTACCCAGCTTTGCCGGCGCCAGTGTGTCGCTACTCCCCAACCCCCGCCCCGTGGCTAGCGGGCCATTAGTCGGCTATTAGTCGTGCGAGCGCCGCCGTAAGGTCCGTACGTTCGTCTTCCCGCGCGCGCGCCTGGCGATCAATCTTACGCGTATACCTAATAATAATCTGTCGTGTGTGCGTGTGACCCGTTATTACTTATTAGTAATTAAATATGGCTTTTCAATACACAAATGCAGAATACTTGGACATGGTTCATGTGTATGCGCGTGCAAATGAAAGCTTGCCGGGCGCAATCAATTTGTACCGGGAGATGTTCCCCAATCGTCGAGTACCTACGGCCAGCGTCATCTTAAACGCTAATCAAAGATTACGAGACTTCGGACAGTTCCGTGTTCCAACACATGCCCAAGGAAACGTCTTGTGTATGTCAACAGAGAGGAGTTGAAATTAAAAATCAATAGTGCTTTCGAAACTATTAAAAGTGACCCATTCGTATTAAATCGTGTGAAAGACAATATGTGTAAACGTGCCGAACTGTGTATCACACGAGAAGGAGCTCGCTTTGAACATTTGTTAAGGTTAGTGTAGTTATGTAGGTAAATAGGTAGTTTAATGATTGACAATTGTTGTAAATAAGAATGATTCCATTTTTAAATACGCCGGAAATACCAAGATAGGTAAACAGTTCATATTATTTTTCGTGTCAAGGTCACACCATTTACCTAGTCAATAAATTGGTTGCTTAAACGAAAGAAATATCTTGGTATTTTTGCCTGTCCTAAGCCAGGATTAAAGTATGAAGGGAATTGGATCATTTTTGTTTATCTAACGTCTAACACGCGGCGGCGCGCGGCGTTTGGATGTAGGTAAACTACCGCGCGATAACTACATATACCTACGTACATAACTGTTTTGTGTCGATAACGCAGCTAGGGTATCCACGCGATCCGTAATTAATTACATAACTTTTGGTTAACTTTACTTAGAAGTTTATTAATATTTATGTTATATTAATTTTTATTTTGTCATATATGATCGTCAACTACCACGTCCTTAAATATTGATAGTAATTCACCAGTCACCCTGTATAATAAGAGCTACTAAAATAACATTTTTTTATAAAAGTTAATGAGTGTTTTCAACACGATAAAGGAAAAACTTTACTGACATTCCATAAATCTGATTGTATTCAATTTTTGCAGCGTCGTTTTATCAAGTGGTTATACTAACAGGAAGTGTTTGTCACTGTCAAGCGGCGTGTCACACTCGCGACACAGAAGACCCCCTTGTATGACCAACGTGACACCTTCATACGTGTCGCTGATGGCGTGACACGCGACGTCCTTGATTTTCCTTTGTTCTGAAAAAAATATATTATTATATAATTGCAGTTTGTTAATTGTAGATAAATAAGTAGCAGAATATACAAGTAGCAGTAGAGTTATATGACGTACATACCTTGGGCAGGTTAATCAAGTGCTCAGTAGAACACAGAGGTAGAACCTCCTCGAACGGGTTGTGGTCTCGAATCTGATGCTCTTTCAGTTGACCGGAAAAACATTATACGTATTAATGTGTGTATTGAACTCATTTTATTGTAAATGAAACTAATATTTTTCGGATATACTACGCTACTTGATTTCTGATAAAAATTACATACCCCCGACGTTTCGGCTACTTTTCAGCAACCGTGATCACGGGCAGACGAGATGTGAGCGTTTATTTTTATTGTATAATGAGACTAGTAAACCCGGCGAACTCCGTTTCGCCACCAGGCTTTGTTTTATGTAACATTTCGTTTGGTGATTAAAAGATGAAGAATTTTTTTATTGTTTTATATTTGAAAAGGAAAATTTTAATTTCGTTTCACAACAGTAATGAATTCATTTCGATTACAGAAATGAAGTGTTATTTAGTTGAACTTCTCTAAGTAAATAAAAGTGAATCCAAAGTAGATACCGAATCGAAGCGTTATACGTGTCCGCAAATTATCCGTTTCATTGAAGTGCTCCTTTGTAAACCACATTTTTTGTTTTTTGGTTTTTTGGTTTCCGAACTCCTGAACACGCAAAGTTTAACTGCCCATGTGAAAAACAATGATTTTCTAAATTTATCCCGCAAATACTCAATGGTTTTAAGAGTTTAAACTACAAACACAATACCGGTTTGTCACATGAAATTAACTGAGCAGAGAACAACGAGTAGCCTTCAAACAATGTATCATGCACCGGCACCATCTACTTAAAATATTGATTTGTAGTACTGTTACGTATCAGAAATGGCGCTGTATGTGAAAAAAGATTGTCCCGCTTTTCTGTTGAAAATTTTCCTGAATTTTTTTTTTGTTATAAACCTCACGGAGTCAGAGACCTTTCCAACGAATGCAAAACCCTGGAAATCGGTTCGGTCGTTCTGGAGTTGCGTCAGGAAGAAAGAACGGACTTATTTTTATATAGTAGATTTAAGACTTGCGAGTATTAATTTAAATGAAAGTAATATTTTCGGAATACTTTGCGTATTTTATTCTTTTTAAAAAAACACCACACTCCCGACAACTCGTCTGCCTTAATCACGGTTGCTGAAAATATTAGTTTCATCTGTTTATATAGTACTTACAGTTGTATTATTCACCGAGACGTACGAATCTCAGCACACATCTCGTACATTTAATCTCCAGCTCCTTGTCCTGGTGTTGTTTGAGATGGTCCATGTAGAGGAGCACGTTGGCCGTCAGCTCACAGCCTTCAGCGTACACTGGAATCATCTGAAGACAGATATACGATGATTTTAATTTCTTCTACGTAGTATACTATTTGATGTGACCTATTAAAATTTATATTGAAACTGAAATAAATGAATTCCTCCTTACGAAACGAATGTTTATTTAAGCCGTTTTTAAATTACTTTAAGAGTTTTGAATAAAGAGCAAATATGTTCTACAAAATTGTTATTAAGACATGAAAATTTTATTTTGATTTTATGTGACATGAAAATTTGGTTTATTTTGTTAAAACTAGGCACTATTTAAGCTTATTGAGCGGCAAATGTCATAATATATTATAATATAATCGCAAAACAGTATGAGTAATCACTAGTAGATACTCACAGGCTCTACTTCATCAGCAGGTTTTGGTTCTTCCCTGACGGTGTTGGCTCGTGCTAGTTCCTCAGTTAAGTACGCGCTTGTGTGTTGTGTCACGAGGAGATGAGATAGAATGTCCGTGCCTGGAGTAATATTATATTAGAACAACAAAGTTTTTCATAAATAATTGCAAATATTTACGAACTGTATACAATTTTTGCGTCGTGACAATAAAATCTGTTAATACTACATACTTGTTTAATTTAACGATGCCGTCTGGGGATTAAAATCTTAATATTTTATTAGTTACTATAGTCATTGGTTAATTGTATATTTTATATTGATCTATATATGCTGCTGGTCTAACAGTTACATAGTTAGTTATAAAATTTATAAAAGAAAATGAAAATATATTATATTGATTGACATCCTATAACCAGTGTAAACTGACTTATGTCTGTAGAGTATTCGCAGACGCAGTATAGCGTGGGAGCGGGTCTAGGAGCGGCCTCCAGTGAAAGTGAGCCGGCGCAATATCCACTGTGTCTCAACATCGCTCGGTAACATGATGTAGCATATGGACACTTGCTGCGCGACGTGCGACCGCTGTATATTGAGAATATTAAAATTATACTTTAGTATGTATTAAACATTTGGTATATTATTTATCTAATCTTTCTTCACTAGAAAATATAGAAATATTAAAAAGATGATATCACAATATAATAAGAGCTACTAAAATAACATTTTTTTATAAAAGTTAATGAGTGTTTTCAACACGATAAAGGAAAAACTTTACTGACATTCCATAAATCTGATTGTATTCAATGTTTGCAGCGTCTTTTTATCAAGTGGTTATACTAACAGGAAGTGTTTGTCACTGTCAAGCGGCGTGTCACACTCGCGACAAAGAAGACCCTCTTGTATGACCAACGTGACACCTTCATACGTGTCGCTGATGGCGTGACACGCGACGTCCTTGATTTTCCTTTGTTCTGAAAAAAATATATTATTATATAATTGCAGTTTGTTGATTGTAGATAAATATAAGTAGCAGAATATACAAGTAGCAGTAGAGTTATATGACGTACATACCTTGGGCAGGTTAATCAAGTGCTCAGTAGAACACAGAGGTAGAACCTCCTCGAACGGGTTGTGGTCTCGAATCTGATGCTCTTTCAGTTGACCGGAAAAACATTATACAGTAGGACCTCGATTATCCGGACTAATTGTTGTCGGTAGGCATCCGGATAATTGAAAGTCCGGATAATCCAATATATGGAGAAAAACGGGCTTTTTGCATATGTACATATGAAGTCTGTCCCATACATATGTAATGTTAGGGGTTTATTTAAAACAACAAATACATATGAGCGAAAATCAACGTTTATTAAGAAATTGTACATAATGTACGTATAAGTGTTTATAAGTGGCGTGGCGTTATGCAAGTTCTGACATGTTAATCTATACATATAATAAAATTGTAGAAAAGTGCTGTCTGTACATTGAAAATAAAAATAAAAAATATAGCAGGGGTATGTAGATGTCGAACCCAAAAATGTAATTAACTTTTTTTTTATCTGTTTGTCTGTTCACGCTAATCTCAGAAACGGCTTATCCGAGTTGGATGCGGTTTTCACGAATATATTGTGGTATGCGTCAGTTATGCTTTAGTGTTTGTTTCATTTCAATCGGTTCATAAATAAAAAAGTTATTTCAAATTAAAGAATCACGTCGAACACTATTCTATGCTTATACATGCATAACTAAATGAACTACCCAAAATGACTGTGATTATGATCCAAAATAAAAATAAGTATATATTTAAAAAAAAACGCTGCTCATAGTAACTATTCCACGCGAACGAAGTCGTGGGCACAGCTAGTGTTAGAATAAACTCGTCGCGATTGGCAGTCCGGATAATCGCGAATTCGGATAACCGAGGTCCGGATAATCGGGGTCCTACTGTACGTATTAATGTGTGTATTGAACTCATTTTATTGTAAATGAAACTAATATTTTTCGGATATACTACGCTACTTGATTTCTGATAAAAATTACATACTCCCGACGTTTCGGCTACTTTTCAGCAACCGTGATCACGGGCAGACGAGATGTGAGCGTTTATTTTTATTGTATAATGAGACTAGTAAACCCGGCGAACTCCGTTTCGCCACCAGGCTTTGTTTTATGTAACATTTCGTTTGGTGATTAAAAGATGAAGAATTTTTTTATTGTTTTATATTTGAAAAGGAAAATTTTAATTTCGTTTCACAACAGTAATGAATTCATTTCGATTACAGAAATGAAGTGTTATTTAGTTGAACTTCTCTAAGTAAATAAAAGTGAATCCAAAGTAGATACCGAATCGAAGCGTTATACGTGTCCGCAAATTATCCGTTTCATTGAAGTGCTCCTTTGTAAACCACATTTTTTGTTTTTTTTTGGTTTTTTGGTTTCCGAACTCCTGAACACGCAAAGTTTAACTGCCCATGTGAAAAACAATGATTTTCTAAATTTATCCCGCAAATACTCAATGGTTTTAAGAGTTTAAACTACAAACACAATACCGGTTTGTCACATGAAATTAACTGAGCAGAGAACAACGAGTAGCCTTCAAACAATGTATCATGCACCGGCACCATCTACTTAAAATATTGATTTGTAGTACTGTTACGTATCAGAAATGGCGCTGTATGTGAAAAAAGATTGTCCCGCTTTTCTGTTGAAAATTTTCCTGAATTTTTTTTTGTTATAAACCTGACGGAGTCAGAGACCTTTCCAACGAATGCAAAACCCTGGAAATCGGTTCGGTCGTTCTGGAGTTGCGTCAGGAAGAAAGAACGGACTTATTTTTATATAGTAGATTTAAGACTTGCGAGTATTAATTTAAATGAAAGTAATATTTTCGGAATACTTTGCGTATTTTATTCTTTTTAAAAACACCACACTCCCGACAACTCGTCTGCCTTAATCACGGTTGCTGAAAATATTAGTTTCATCTGTTTATATAGTACTGACAGTTGTATTATTCACCGAGACGTACGAATCTCAGCACACATCTCGTACATTTAATCTCCAGCTCCTTGTCCTGGTGTTGTTTGAGATGGTCCATGTAGAGGAGCACGTTGGCCGTCAGCTCACAGCCTTCAGCGTACACTGGAATCATCTGAAGACAGATATACGATGATTTTAATTTCTTCTACGTAGTATACTATTTGATGTGACCTATTAAAATTTATATTGAAACTGAAATAAATGAATTCCTCCTTACGAAACGAATGTTTATTTAAGCCGTTTTTTAAATTACTTTAAGAGTTTTGAATAAAGAGCAAATATGTTCTACAAAATTGTTGTTAAGACATGAAAATTTTATTTTGATTTTATGTGACATGAAAATTTGGTTTATTTTGTTAAAACTAGGCACTATTTAAGCTTATTGAGCGGCAAATGTCATAATATATTATAATATAATCGCAAAACAGTATGAGTAATCACTAGTAGATACTCACAGGCTCTACTTCATCAGCAGGTTTTGGTTCTTCCCTGACGGTGTTGGCTCGTGCTAGTTCCTCAGTTAAGTACGCGCTTGTGTGTTGTGTCACGAGGAGATGAGATAGAATGTCCGTGCCTGGAGTAATATTATATTAGAACAACAAAGTTTTTCATAAATAATTGCAAATATTTACGAACTGTATACAATTTTTGCGTCGTGACAATAAAATCTGTTAATACTACATACTTGTTTAATTTAATGATGCCGTCTGGGGATTAAAATCTTAATATTTTATTAGTTACTATAGTCATTGGTTAATTGTATATTTTATATTGATCTATATATGCTGCTGGTCTAACAGTTACATAGTTAGTTATAAAATTTATAAAAGAAAATGAAAATATATTATATTGATTGACATCCTATAACCAGTGTAAACTGACTTATGTCTGTAGAGTATTCGCAGACGCAGTATAGCGTGGGAGCGGGTCTAGGAGCGGCCTCCAGTGAAAGTGAGCCGGCGCAATATCCACTGTGTCTCAACATCGCTCGGTAACATGATGTAGCATATGGACACTTGCTGCGCGACGTGAGACCGCTGTATATTGAGAATATTAAAATTATACTTTAGTATGTATTAAACATTTGGTATATTATTTATCTAATCTTTCTTCATTAGAAAATATAGAAATATTAAAAAGATGATATCACTATACAGGGTGACTGGTGAATTACTATCAATATTTAAGGAGCATACTCGGTACATGATTCTCATTCGAATTATGTAAAAAAAATAGGTACTTAATTTTTGACCAAATTTCCGTATAAATAAATAAAGTTTGGACACGTACCCAGCTTTGCCGGCGCCAGTGTGTCGCTACTCCCCAACCCCCGCCCCGTGGCTAGCGGGCCATTAGTCGGCTATTAGTCGTGCGAGCGCCGCCGTAAGGTCCGTACGTTCGTCTTCCCGCGCGCGCGCCTGGCGATCAATCTTACGCGTATACCTAATAATAATCTGTCGTGTGTGCGTGTGACCCGTTATTACTTATTAGTAATTAAATATGGCTTTTCAATACACAAATGCAGAATACTTGGACATGGTTCATGTGTATGCGCGTGCAAATGAAAGCTTGCCGGGCGCAATCAATTTGTACCGGGAGATGTTCCCCAATCGTCGAGTACCTACGGCCAGCGTCATCTTAAACGCTAATCAAAGATTACGAGACTTCGGACAGTTCCGTGTTCCAACACATGCCCAAGGAAACGTCTTGTGTATGTCAACAGAGAGGAGTTGAAATTAAAAATCAATAGTGCTTTCGAAACTATTAAAAGTGACCCATTCGTATTAAATCGTGTGAAAGACAATATGTGTAAACGTGCCGAACTGTGTATCACACGAGAAGGAGCTCGCTTTGAACATTTGTTAAGGTTAGTGTAGTTATGTAGGTAAATAGGTAGTTTAATGATTGACAATTGTTGTAAATAAGAATGATTCCATTTTTAAATACGCCGGAAATACCAAGATAGGTAAACAGTTCATATTATTTTTCGTGTCAAGGTCACACCATTTACCTAGTCAATAAATTGGTTGCTTAAACGAAAGAAATATCTTGGTATTTTTGCCTGTCCTAAGCCAGGATTAAAGTATGAAGGGAATTGGATCATTTTTGTTTATCTAACGTCTAACACGCGGCGGCGCGCGGCGTTTGGATGTAGGTAAACTACCGCGCGATAACTACATATACCTACGTACATAACTGTTTTGTGTCGATAACGCAGCTAGGGTATCCACGCGATCCGTAATTAATTACATAACTTTTGGTTAACTTTACTTAGAAGTTTATTAATATTTATGTTATATTAATTTTTATTTTGTCATATATGATCGTCAACTACCACGTCCTTAAATATTGATAGTAATTCACCAGTCACCCTGTATAATAAGAGCTACTAAAATAACATTTTTTTATAAAAGTTAATGAGTGTTTTCAACACGATAAAGGAAAAACTTTACTGACATTCCATAAATCTGATTGTATTCAATTTTTGCAGCGTCGTTTTATCAAGTGGTTATACTAACAGGAAGTGTTTGTCACTGTCAAGCGGCGTGTCACACTCGCGACACAGAAGACCCCCTTGTATGACCAACGTGACACCTTCATACGTGTCGCTGATGGCGTGACACGCGACGTCCTTGATTTTCCTTTGTTCTGAAAAAAATATATTATTATATAATTGCAGTTTGTTAATTGTAGATAAATAAGTAGCAGAATATACAAGTAGCAGTAGAGTTATATGACGTACATACCTTGGGCAGGTTAATCAAGTGCTCAGTAGAACACAGAGGTAGAACCTCCTCGAACGGGTTGTGGTCTCGAATCTGATGCTCTTTCAGTTGACCGGAAAAACATTATACGTATTAATGTGTGTATTGAACTCATTTTATTGTAAATGAAACTAATATTTTTCGGATATACTACGCTACTTGATTTCTGATAAAAATTACATACCCCCGACGTTTCGGCTACTTTTCAGCAACCGTGATCACGGGCAGACGAGATGTGAGCGTTTATTTTTATTGTATAATGAGACTAGTAAACCCGGCGAACTCCGTTTCGCCACCAGGCTTTGTTTTATGTAACATTTCGTTTGGTGATTAAAAGATGAAGAATTTTTTTATTGTTTTATATTTGAAAAGGAAAATTTTAATTTCGTTTCACAACAGTAATGAATTCATTTCGATTACAGAAATGAAGTGTTATTTAGTTGAACTTCTCTAAGTAAATAAAAGTGAATCCAAAGTAGATACCGAATCGAAGCGTTATACGTGTCCGCAAATTATCCGTTTCATTGAAGTGCTCCTTTGTAAACCACATTTTTTGTTTTTTGGTTTTTTGGTTTCCGAACTCCTGAACACGCAAAGTTTAACTGCCCATGTGAAAAACAATGATTTTCTAAATTTATCCCGCAAATACTCAATGGTTTTAAGAGTTTAAACTACAAACACAATACCGGTTTGTCACATGAAATTAACTGAGCAGAGAACAACGAGTAGCCTTCAAACAATGTATCATGCACCGGCACCATCTACTTAAAATATTGATTTGTAGTACTGTTACGTATCAGAAATGGCGCTGTATGTGAAAAAAGATTGTCCCGCTTTTCTGTTGAAAATTTTCCTGAATTTTTTTTTTGTTATAAACCTCACGGAGTCAGAGACCTTTCCAACGAATGCAAAACCCTGGAAATCGGTTCGGTCGTTCTGGAGTTGCGTCAGGAAGAAAGAACGGACTTATTTTTATATAGTAGATTTAAGACTTGCGAGTATTAATTTAAATGAAAGTAATATTTTCGGAATACTTTGCGTATTTTATTCTTTTTAAAAACACCACACTCCCGACAACTCGTCTGCCTTAATCACGGTTGCTGAAAATATTAGTTTCATCTGTTTATATAGTACTTACAGTTGTATTATTCACCGAGACGTACGAATCTCAGCACACATCTCGTACATTTAATCTCCAGCTCCTTGTCCTGGTGTTGTTTGAGATGGTCCATGTAGAGGAGCACGTTGGCCGTCAGCTCACAGCCTTCAGCGTACACTGGAATCATCTGAAGACAGATATACGATGATTTTAATTTCTTCTACGTAGTATACTATTTGATGTGACCTATTAAAATTTATATTGAAACTGAAATAAATGAATTCCTCCTTACGAAACGAATGTTTATTTAAGCCGTTTTTAAATTACTTTAAGAGTTTTGAATAAAGAGCAAATATGTTCTACAAAATTGTTATTAAGACATGAAAATTTTATTTTGATTTTATGTGACATGAAAATTTGGTTTATTTTGTTAAAACTAGGCACTATTTAAGCTTATTGAGCGGCAAATGTCATAATATATTATAATATAATCGCAAAACAGTATGAGTAATCACTAGTAGATACTCACAGGCTCTACTTCATCAGCAGGTTTTGGTTCTTCCCTGACGGTGTTGGCTCGTGCTAGTTCCTCAGTTAAGTACGCGCTTGTGTGTTGTGTCACGAGGAGATGAGATAGAATGTCCGTGCCTGGAGTAATATTATATTAGAACAACAAAGTTTTTCATAAATAATTGCAAATATTTACGAACTGTATACAATTTTTGCGTCGTGACAATAAAATCTGTTAATACTACATACTTGTTTAATTTAACGATGCCGTCTGGGGATTAAAATCTTAATATTTTATTAGTTACTATAGTCATTGGTTAATTGTATATTTTATATTGATCTATATATGCTGCTGGTCTAACAGTTACATAGTTAGTTATAAAATTTATAAAAGAAAATGAAAATATATTATATTGATTGACATCCTATAACCAGTGTAAACTGACTTATGTCTGTAGAGTATTCGCAGACGCAGTATAGCGTGGGAGCGGGTCTAGGAGCGGCCTCCAGTGAAAGTGAGCCGGCGCAATATCCACTGTGTCTCAACATCGCTCGGTAACATGATGTAGCATATGGACACTTGCTGCGCGACGTGCGACCGCTGTATATTGAGAATATTAAAATTATACTTTAGTATGTATTAAACATTTGGTATATTATTTATCTAATCTTTCTTCACTAGAAAATATAGAAATATTAAAAAGATGATATCACAATATAATAAGAGCTACTAAAATAACATTTTTTTATAAAAGTTAATGAGTGTTTTCAACACGATAAAGGAAAAAACTTTACTGACATTCCATAAATCTGATTGTATTCAATGTTTGCAGCGTCTTTTTATCAAGTGGTTATACTAACAGGAAGTGTTTGTCACTGTCAAGCGGCGTGTCACACTCGCGACAAAGAAGACCCTCTTGTATGACCAACGTGACACCTTCATACGTGTCGCTGATGGCGTGACACGCGACGTCCTTGATTTTCCTTTGTTCTGAAAAAAATATATTATTATATAATTGCAGTTTGTTGATTGTAGATAAATATAAGTAGCAGAATATACAAGTAGCAGTAGAGTTATATGACGTACATACCTTGGGCAGGTTAATCAAGTGCTCAGTAGAACACAGAGGTAGAACCTCCTCGAACGGGTTGTGGTCTCGAATCTGATGCTCTTTCAGTTGACCGGAAAAACATTATACGTATTAATGTGTGTATTGAACTCATTTTATTGTAAATGAAACTAATATTTTTCGGATATACTACGCTACTTGATTTCTGATAAAAATTACATACTCCCGACGTTTCGGCTACTTTTCAGCAACCGTGATCACGGGCAGACGAGATGTGAGCGTTTATTTTTATTGTATAATGAGACTAGTAAACCCGGCGAACTCCGTTTCGCCACCAGGCTTTGTTTTATGTAACATTTCGTTTGGTGATTAAAAGATGAAGAATTTTTTTATTGTTTTATATTTGAAAAGGAAAATTTTAATTTCGTTTCACAACAGTAATGAATTCATTTCGATTACAGAAATGAAGTGTTATTTAGTTGAACTTCTCTAAGTAAATAAAAGTGAATCCAAAGTAGATACCGAATCGAAGCGTTATACGTGTCCGCAAATTATCCGTTTCATTGAAGTGCTCCTTTGTAAACCACATTTTTTGTTTTTTGGTTTTTTGGTTTCCGAACTCCTGAACACGCAAAGTTTAACTGCCCATGTGAAAAACAATGATTTTCTAAATTTATCCCGCAAATACTCAATGGTTTTAAGAGTTTAAACTACAAACACAATACCGGTTTGTCACATGAAATTAACTGAGCAGAGAACAACGAGTAGCCTTCAAACAATGTATCATGCACCGGCACCATCTACTTAAAATATTGATTTGTAGTACTGTTACGTATCAGAAATGGCGCTGTATGTGAAAAAAGATTGTCCCGCTTTTCTGTTGAAAATTTTCCTGAATTTTTTTTTGTTATAAACCTGACGGAGTCAGAGACCTTTCCAACGAATGCAAAACCCTGGAAATCGGTTCGGTCGTTCTGGAGTTGCGTCAGGAAGAAAGAACGGACTTATTTTTATATAGTAGATTTAAGACTTGCGAGTATTAATTTAAATGAAAGTAATATTTTCGGAATACTTTGCGTATTTTATTCTTTTTAAAAACACCACACTCCCGACAACTCGTCTGCCTTAATCACGGTTGCTGAAAATATTAGTTTCATCTGTTTATATAGTACTTACAGTTGTATTATTCACCGAGACGTACGAATCTCAGCACACATCTCGTACATTTAATCTCCAGCTCCTTGTCCTGGTGTTGTTTGAGATGGTCCATGTAGAGGAGCACGTTGGCCGTCAGCTCACAGCCTTCAGCGTACACTGGAATCATCTGAAGACAGATATACGATGATTTTAATTTCTTCTACGTAGTATACTATTTGATGTGACCTATTAAAATTTATATTGAAACTGAAATAAATGAATTCCTCCTTACGAAACGAATGTTTATTTAAGCCGTTTTTAAATTACTTTAAGAGTTTTGAATAAAGAGCAAATATGTTCTACAAAATTGTTGTTAAGACATGAAAATTTTATTTTGATTTTATGTGACATGAAAATTTGGTTTATTTTGTTAAAACTAGGCACTATTTAAGCTTATTGAGCGGCAAATGTCATAATATATTATAATATAATCGCAAAACAGTATGAGTAATCACTAGTAGATACTCACAGGCTCTACTTCATCAGCAGGTTTTGGTTCTTCCCTGACGGTGTTGGCTCGTGCTAGTTCCTCAGTTAAGTACGCGCTTGTGTGTATTGTCACGAGGAGATGAGATAGAATGTCCGTGCCTGGAGTAATATTATATTAGAACAACAAAGTTTTTCATAAATAATTGCAAATATTTACGAACTGTATACAATTTTTGCGTCGTGACAATAAAATCTGTTAATACTACATACTTGTTTAATTTAATGATGCCGTCTGGGGATTAAAATCTTAATATTTTATTAGTTACTATAGTCATTGGTTAATCTATATATGCTGCTGGTCTAACAGTTACATAGTTAGTTATAAAATTTATAAAAGAAAATGAAAATATATTATATTGATTGACATCCTATAACCAGTGTAAACTGACTTATGTCTGTAGAGTATTCACAGACGCAGTATAGCGTGGGAGCGGGTCTAGGAGCGGCCTCCAGTGAAAGTGAGCCGGCGCAATATCCACTGTGTCTCAACATCGCTCGGTAACATGATGTAGCATATGGACACTTGCTGCGCGACGTGAGACCGCTGTATATTGAGAATATTAAAATTATACTTTAGTATGTATTAAACATTTGGTATATTATTTATCTAATCTTTCTTCATTAGAAAATATAGAAATATTAAAAAGATGATATCACTATACAGGGTGACTGGTGAATTACTATCAATATTTAAGGAGCATACTCGGTACATGATTCTCATTCGAATTATGTAAAAAAAATAGGTACTTAATTTTTGACCAAATTTCCGTATAAATAAATAAAGTTTGGACACGTACCCAGCTTTGCCGGCGCCAGTGTGTCGCTACTCCCCAACCCCCGCCCCGTGGCTAGCGGGCCATTAGTCGGCTATTAGTCGTGCGAGCGCCGCCGTAAGGTCCGTACGTTCGTCTTCCCGCGCGCGCGCCTGGCGATCAATCTTACGCGTATACCTAATAATAATCTGTCGTGTGTGCGTGTGACCCGTTATTACTTATTAGTAATTAAATATGGCTTTTCAATACACAAATGCAGAATACTTGGACATGGTTCATGTGTATGCGCGTGCAAATGAAAGCTTGCCGGGCGCAATCAATTTGTACCGGGAGATGTTCCCCAATCGTCGAGTACCTACGGCCAGCGTCATCTTAAACGCTAATCAAAGATTACGAGACTTCGGACAGTTCCGTGTTCCAACACATGCCCAAGGAAACGTCTTGTGTATGTCAACAGAGAGGAGTTGAAATTAAAAATCAATAGTGCTTTCGAAACTATTAAAAGTGACCCATTCGTATTAAATCGTGTGAAAGACAATATGTGTAAACGTGCCGAACTGTGTATCACACGAGAAGGAGCTCGCTTTGAACATTTGTTAAGGTTAGTGTAGTTATGTAGGTAAATAGGTAGTTTAATGATTGACAATTGTTGTAAATAAGAATGATTCCATTTTTAAATACGCCGGAAATACCAAGATAGGTAAACAGTTCATATTATTTTTCGTGTCAAGGTCACACCATTTACCTAGTCAATAAATTGGTTGCTTAAACGAAAGAAATATCTTGGTATTTTTGCCTGTCCTAAGCCAGGATTAAAGTATGAAGGGAATTGGATCATTTTTGTTTATCTAACGTCTAACACGCGGCGGCGCGCGGCGTTTGGATGTAGGTAAACTACCGCGCGATAACTACATATACCTACGTACATAACTGTTTTGTGTCGATAACGCAGCTAGGGTATCCACGCGATCCGTAATTAATTACATAACTTTTGGTTAACTTTAATTAGAAGTTTATTAATATTTATGTTATATTAATTTTTATTTTGTCATATATGATCGTCAACTACCACGTCCTTAAATATTGACAGTAATTCACCAGTCACCCTGTATAATAAGAGCTACTAAAATAACATTTTTTTATAAAAGTTAATGAGTGTTTTCAACACGATAAAGGAAAAACTTTACTGACATTCCATAAATCTGATTGTATTCAATTTTTGCAGCGTCGTTTTATCAAGTGGTTATACTAACAGGAAGTGTTTGTCACTGTCAAGCGGCGTGTCACACTCGCGACACAGAAGACCCCCTTGTATGACCAACGTGACACCTTCATACGTGTCGCTGATGGCGTGACACGCGACGTCCTTGATTTTCCTTTGTTCTGAAAAAAATATATTATTATATAATTGCAGTTTGTTAATTGTAGATAAATAAGTAGCAGAATATACAAGTAGCAGTAGAGTTATATGACGTACATACCTTGGGCAGGTTAATCAAGTGCTCAGTAGAACACAGAGGTAGAACCTCCTCGAACGGGTTGTGGTCTCGAATCTGATGCTCTTTCAGTTGACCGGAAAAACATTATACGTATTAATGTGTGTATTGAACTCATTTTATTGTAAATGAAACTAATATTTTTCGGATATACTACGCTACTTGATTTCTGATAAAAATTACATACTCCCGACGTTTCGGCTACTTTTCAGCAACCGTGATCACGGGCAGACGAGATGTGAGCGTTTATTTTTATTGTATAATGAGACTAGTAAACCCGGCGAACTCCGTTTCGCCACCAGGCTTTGTTTTATGTAACATTTCGTTTGGTGATTAAAAGATGAAGAATTTTTTTATTGTTTTATATTTGAAAAGGAAAATTTTAATTTCGTTTCACAACAGTAATGAATTCATTTCGATTACAGAAATGAAGTGTTATTTAGTTGAACTTCTCTAAGTAAATAAAAGTGAATCCAAAGTAGATACCGAATCGAAGCGTTATACGTGTCCGCAAATTATCCGTTTCATTGAAGTGCTCCTTTGTAAACCACATTTTTTGTTTTTTTGGTTTTTTGGTTTCCGAACTCCTGAACACGCAAAGTTTAACTGCCCATGTGAAAAACAATGATTTTCTAAATTTATCCCGCAAATACTCAATGGTTTTAAGAGTTTAAACTACAAACACAATACCGGTTTGTCACATGAAATTAACTGAGCAGAGAACAACGAGTAGCCTTCAAACAATGTATCATGCACCGGCACCATCTACTTAAAATATTGATTTGTAGTACTGTTACGTATCAGAAATGGCGCTGTATGTGAAAAAAGATTGTCCCGCTTTTCTGTTGAAAATTTTCCTGAATTTTTTTTTTGTTATAAACCTCACGGAGTCAGAGACCTTTCCAACGAATGCAAAACCCTGGAAATCGGTTCGGTCGTTCTGGAGTTGCGTCAGGAAGAAAGAACGGACTTATTTTTATATAGTAGATTTAAGACTTGCGAGTATTAATTTAAATGAAAGTAATATTTTCGGAATACTTTGCGTATTTTATTCTTTTTAAAAACACCACACTCCCGACAACTCGTCTGCCTTAATCACGGTTGCTGAAAATATTAGTTTCATCTGTTTATATAGTACTTACAGTTGTATTATTCACCGAGACGTACGAATCTCAGCACACATCTCGTACATTTAATCTCCAGCTCCTTGTCCTGGTGTTGTTTGAGATGGTCCATGTAGAGGAGCACGTTGGCCGTCAGCTCACAGCCTTCAGCGTACACTGGAATCATCTGAAGACAGATATACGATGATTTTAATTTCTTCTACGTAGTATACTATTTGATGTGACCTATTAAAATTTATATTGAAACTGAAATAAATGAATTCCTCCTTACGAAACGAATGTTTATTTAAGCCGTTTTTAAATTACTTTAAGAGTTTTGAATAAAGAGCAAATATGTTCTACAAAATTGTTATTAAGACATGAAAATTTTATTTTGATTTTATGTGACATGAAAATTTGGTTTATTTTGTTAAAACTAGGCACTATTTAAGCTTATTGAGCGGCAAATGTCATAATATATTATAATATAATCGCAAAACAGTATGAGTAATCACTAGTAGATACTCACAGGCTCTACTTCATCAGCAGGTTTTGGTTCTTCCCTGACGGTGTTGGCTCGTGCTAGTTCCTCAGTTAAGTACGCGCTTGTGTGTTGTGTCACGAGGAGATGAGATAGAATGTCCGTGCCTGGAGTAATATTATATTAGAACAACAAAGTTTTTCATAAATAATTGCAAATATTTACGAACTGTATACAATTTTTGCGTCGTGACAATAAAATCTGTTAATACTACATACTTGTTTAATTTAACGATGCCGTCTGGGGATTAAAATCTTAATATTTTATTAGTTACTATAGTCATTGGTTAATTGTATATTTTATATTGATCTATATATGCTGCTGGTCTAACAGTTACATAGTTAGTTATAAAATTTATAAAAGAAAATGAAAATATATTATATTGATTGACATCCTATAACCAGTGTAAACTGACTTATGTCTGTAGAGTATTCGCAGACGCAGTATAGCGTGGGAGCGGGTCTAGGAGCGGCCTCCAGTGAAAGTGAGCCGGCGCAATATCCACTGTGTCTCAACATCGCTCGGTAACATGATGTAGCATATGGACACTTGCTGCGCGACGTGCGACCGCTGTATATTGAGAATATTAAAATTATACTTTAGTATGTATTAAACATTTGGTATATTATTTATCTAATCTTTCTTCACTAGAAAATATAGAAATATTAAAAAGATGATATCACAATATAATAAGAGCTACTAAAATAACATTTTTTTATAAAAGTTAATGAGTGTTTTCAACACGATAAAGGAAAAACTTTACTGACATTCCATAAATCTGATTGTATTCAATGTTTGCAGCGTCTTTTTATCAAGTGGTTATACTAACAGGAAGTGTTTGTCACTGTCAAGCGGCGTGTCACACTCGCGACAAAGAAGACCCTCTTGTATGACCAACGTGACACCTTCATACGTGTCGCTGATGGCGTGACACGCGACGTCCTTGATTTTCCTTTGTTCTGAAAAAAATATATTATTATATAATTGCAGTTTGTTGATTGTAGATAAATAAGTAGCAGAATATACAAGTAGCAGTAGAGTTATATGACGTACATACCTTGGGCAGGTTAATCAAGTGCTCAGTAGAACACAGAGGTAGAACCTCCTCGAACGGGTTGTGGTCTCGAATCTGATGCTCTTTCAGTTGACCGGAAAAACATTATACGTATTAATGTGTGTATTGAACTCATTTTATTGTAAATGAAACTAATATTTTTCGGATATACTACGCTACTTGATTTCTGATAAAAATTACATACTCCCGACGTTTCGGCTACTTTTCAGCAACCGTGATCACGGGCAGACGAGATGTGAGCGTTTATTTTTATTGTATAATGAGACTAGTAAACCCGGCGAACTCCGTTTCGCCACCAGGCTTTGTTTTATGTAACATTTCGTTTGGTGATTAAAAGATGAAGAATTTTTTTATTGTTTTATATTTGAAAAGGAAAATTTTAATTTCGTTTCACAACAGTAATGAATTCATTTCGATTACAGAAATGAAGTGTTATTTAGTTGAACTTCTCTAAGTAAATAAAAGTGAATCCAAAGTAGATACCGAATCGAAGCGTTATACGTGTCCGCAAATTATCCGTTTCATTGAAGTGCTCCTTTGTAAACCACATTTTTTGTTTTTTGGTTTTTTGGTTTCCGAACTCCTGAACACGCAAAGTTTAACTGCCCATGTGAAAAACAATGATTTTCTAAATTTATCCCGCAAATACTCAATGGTTTTAAGAGTTTAAACTACAAACACAATACCGGTTTGTCACATGAAATTAACTGAGCAGAGAACAACGAGTAGCCTTCAAACAATGTATCATGCACCGGCACCATCTACTTAAAATATTGATTTGTAGTACTGTTACGTATCAGAAATGGCGCTGTATGTGAAAAAAGATTGTCCCGCTTTTCTGTTGAAAATTTTCCTGAATTTTTTTTTGTTATAAACCTGACGGAGTCAGAGACCTTTCCAACGAATGCAAAACCCTGGAAATCGGTTCGGTCGTTCTGGAGTTGCGTCAGGAAGAAAGAACGGACTTATTTTTATATAGTAGATTTAAGACTTGCGAGTATTAATTTAAATGAAAGTAATATTTTCGGAATACTTTGCGTATTTTATTCTTTTTAAAAACACCACACTCCCGACAACTCGTCTGCCTTAATCACGGTTGCTGAAAATATTAGTTTCATCTGTTTATATAGTACTTACAGTTGTATTATTCACCGAGACGTACGAATCTCAGCACACATCTCGTACATTTAATCTCCAGCTCCTTGTCCTGGTGTTGTTTGAGATGGTCCATGTAGAGGAGCACGTTGGCCGTCAGCTCACAGCCTTCAGCGTACACTGGAATCATCTGAAGACAGATATACGATGATTTTAATTTCTTCTACGTAGTATACTATTTGATGTGACCTATTAAAATTTATATTGAAACTGAAATAAATGAATTCCTCCTTACGAAACGAATGTTTATTTAAGCCGTTTTTAAATTACTTTAAGAGTTTTGAATAAAGAGCAAATATGTTCTACAAAATTGTTGTTAAGACATGAAAATTTTATTTTGATTTTATGTGACATGAAAATTTGGTTTATTTTGTTAAAACTAGGCACTATTTAAGCTTATTGAGCGGCAAATGTCATAATATATTATAATATAATCGCAAAACAGTATGAGTAATCACTAGTAGATACTCACAGGCTCTACTTCATCAGCAGGTTTTGGTTCTTCCCTGACGGTGTTGGCTCGTGCTAGTTCCTCAGTTAAGTACGCGCTTGTGTGTTGTGTCACGAGGAGATGAGATAGAATGTCCGTGCCTGGAGTAATATTATATTAGAACAACAAAGTTTTTCATAAATAATTGCAAATATTTACGAACTGTATACAATTTTTGCGTCGTGACAATAAAATCTGTTAATACTACATACTTGTTTAATTTAATGATGCCGTCTGGGGATTAAAATCTTAATATTTTATTAGTTACTATAGTCATTGGTTAATTGTATATTTTATATTGATCTATATATGCTGCTGGTCTAACAGTTACATAGTTAGTTATAAAATTTATAAAAGAAAATGAAAATATATTATATTGATTGACATCCTATAACCAGTGTAAACTGACTTATGTCTGTAGAGTATTCGCAGACGCAGTATAGCGTGGGAGCGGGTCTAGGAGCGGCCTCCAGTGAAAGTGAGCCGGCGCAATATCCACTGTGTCTCAACATCGCTCGGTAACATGATGTAGCATATGGACACTTGCTGCGCGACGTGAGACCGCTGTATATTGAGAATATTAAAATTATACTTTAGTATGTATTAAACATTTGGTATATTATTTATCTAATCTTTCTTCATTAGAAAATATAGAAATATTAAAAAGATGATATCACTATACAGGGTGACTGGTGAATTACTATCAATATTTAAGGAGCATACTCGGTACATGATTCTCATTCGAATTATGTAAAAAAAAATAGGTACTTAATTTTTGACCAAATTTCCGTATAAATAAATAAAGTTTGGACACGTACCCAGCTTTGCCGGCGCCAGTGTGTCGCTACTCCCCAACCCCCGCCCCGTGGCTAGCGGGCCATTAGTCGGCTATTAGTCGTGCGAGCGCCGCCGTAAGGTCCGTACGTTCGTCTTCCCGCGCGCGCGCCTGGCGATCAATCTTACGCGTATACCTAATAATAATCTGTCGTGTGTGCGTGTGACCCGTTATTACTTATTAGTAATTAAATATGGCTTTTCAATACACAAATGCAGAATACTTGGACATGGTTCATGTGTATGCGCGTGCAAATGAAAGCTTGCCGGGCGCAATCAATTTGTACCGGGAGATGTTCCCCAATCGTCGAGTACCTACGGCCAGCGTCATCTTAAACGCTAATCAAAGATTACGAGACTTCGGACAGTTCCGTGTTCCAACACATGCCCAAGGAAACGTCTTGTGTATGTCAACAGAGAGGAGTTGAAATTAAAAATCAATAGTGCTTTCGAAACTATTAAAAGTGACCCATTCGTATTAAATCGTGTGAAAGACAATATGTGTAAACGTGCCGAACTGTGTATCACACGAGAAGGAGCTCGCTTTGAACATTTGTTAAGGTTAGTGTAGTTATGTAGGTAAATAGGTAGTTTAATGATTGACAATTGTTGTAAATAAGAATGATTCCATTTTTAAATACGCCGGAAATACCAAGATAGGTAAACAGTTCATATTATTTTTCGTGTCAAGGTCACACCATTTACCTAGTCAATAAATTGGTTGCTTAAACGAAAGAAATATCTTGGTATTTTTGCCTGTCCTAAGCCAGGATTAAAGTATGAAGGGAATTGGATCATTTTTGTTTATCTAACGTCTAACACGCGGCGGCGCGCGGCGTTTGGATGTAGGTAAACTACCGCGCGATAACTACATATACCTACGTACATAACTGTTTTGTGTCGATAACGCAGCTAGGGTATCCACGCGATCCGTAATTAATTACATAACTTTTGGTTAACTTTACTTAGAAGTTTATTAATATTTATGTTATATTAATTTTTATTTTGTCATATATGATCGTCAACTACCACGTCCTTAAATATTGATAGTAATTCACCAGTCACCCTGTATAATAAGAGCTACTAAAATAACATTTTTTTATAAAAGTTAATGAGTGTTTTCAACACGATAAAGGAAAAACTTTACTGACATTCCATAAATCTGATTGTATTCAATTTTTGCAGCGTCGTTTTATCAAGTGGTTATACTAACAGGAAGTGTTTGTCACTGTCAAGCGGCGTGTCACACTCGCGACACAGAAGACCCCCTTGTATGACCAACGTGACACCTTCATACGTGTCGCTGATGGCGTGACACGCGACGTCCTTGATTTTCCTTTGTTCTGAAAAAAATATATTATTATATAATTGCAGTTTGTTAATTGTAGATAAATAAGTAGCAGAATATACAAGTAGCAGTAGAGTTATATGACGTACATACCTTGGGCAGGTTAATCAAGTGCTCAGTAGAACACAGAGGTAGAACCTCCTCGAACGGGTTGTGGTCTCGAATCTGATGCTCTTTCAGTTGACCGGAAAAACATTATACGTATTAATGTGTGTATTGAACTCATTTTATTGTAAATGAAACTAATATTTTTCGGATATACTACGCTACTTGATTTCTGATAAAAATTACATACTCCCGACGTTTCGGCTACTTTTCAGCAACCGTGATCACGGGCAGACGAGATGTGAGCGTTTATTTTTATTGTATAATGAGACTAGTAAACCCGGCGAACTCCGTTTCGCCACCAGGCTTTGTTTTATGTAACATTTCGTTTGGTGATTAAAAGATGAAGAATTTTTTTATTGTTTTATATTTGAAAAGGAAAATTTTAATTTCGTTTCACAACAGTAATGAATTCATTTCGATTACAGAAATGAAGTGTTATTTAGTTGAACTTCTCTAAGTAAATAAAAGTGAATCCAAAGTAGATACCGAATCGAAGCGTTATACGTGTCCGCAAATTATCCGTTTCATTGAAGTGCTCCTTTGTAAACCACATTTTTTGTTTTTTGGTTTTTTGGTTTCCGAACTCCTGAACACGCAAAGTTTAACTGCCCATGTGAAAAACAATGATTTTCTAAATTTATCCCGCAAATACTCAATGGTTTTAAGAGTTTAAACTACAAACACAATACCGGTTTGTCACATGAAATTAACTGAGCAGAGAACAACGAGTAGCCTTCAAACAATGTATCATGCACCGGCACCATCTACTTAAAATATTGATTTGTAGTACTGTTACGTATCAGAAATGGCGCTGTATGTGAAAAAAGATTGTCCCGCTTTTCTGTTGAAAATTTTCCTGAATTTTTTTTTGTTATAAACCTCACGGAGTCAGAGACCTTTCCAACGAATGCAAAACCCTGGAAATCGGTTCGGTCGTTCTGGAGTTGCGTCAGGAAGAAAGAACGGACTTATTTTTATATAGTAGATTTAAGACTTGCGAGTATTAATTTAAATGAAAGTAATATTTTCGGAATACTTTGCGTATTTTATTCTTTTTAAAAACACCACACTCCCGACAACTCGTCTGCCTTAATCACGGTTGCTGAAAATATTAGTTTCATCTGTTTATATAGTACTTACAGTTGTATTATTCACCGAGACGTACGAATCTCAGCACACATCTCGTACATTTAATCTCCAGCTCCTTGTCCTGGTGTTGTTTGAGATGGTCCATGTAGAGGAGCACGTTGGCCGTCAGCTCACAGCCTTCAGCGTACACTGGAATCATCTGAAGACAGATATACGATGATTTTAATTTCTTCTACGTAGTATACTATTTGATGTGACCTATTAAAATTTATATTGAAACTGAAATAAATGAATTCCTCCTTACGAAACGAATGTTTATTTAAGCCGTTTTTAAATTACTTTAAGAGTTTTGAATAAAGAGCAAATATGTTCTACAAAATTGTTATTAAGACATGAAAATTTTATTTTGATTTTATGTGACATGAAAATTTGGTTTATTTTGTTAAAACTAGGCACTATTTAAGCTTATTGAGCGGCAAATGTCATAATATATTATAATATAATCGCAAAACAGTATGAGTAATCACTAGTAGATACTCACAGGCTCTACTTCATCAGCAGGTTTTGGTTCTTCCCTGACGGTGTTGGCTCGTGCTAGTTCCTCAGTTAAGTACGCGCTTGTGTGTTGTGTCACGAGGAGATGAGATAGAATGTCCGTGCCTGGAGTAATATTATATTAGAACAACAAAGTTTTTCATAAATAATTGCAAATATTTACGAACTGTATACAATTTTTGCGTCGTGACAATAAAATCTGTTAATACTACATACTTGTTTAATTTAACGATGCCGTCTGGGGATTAAAATCTTAATATTTTATTAGTTACTATAGTCATTGGTTAATTGTATATTTTATATTGATCTATATATGCTGCTGGTCTAACAGTTACATAGTTAGTTATAAAATTTATCAAAGAAAATGAAAATATATTATATTGATTGACATCCTATAACCAGTGTAAACTGACTTATGTCTGTAGAGTATTCGCAGACGCAGTATAGCGTGGGAGCGGGTCTAGGAGCGGCCTCCAGTGAAAGTGAGCCGGCGCAATATCCACTGTGTCTCAACATCGCTCGGTAACATGATGTAGCATATGGACACTTGCTGCGCGACGTGCGACCGCTGTATATTGAGAATATTAAAATTATACTTTAGTATGTATTAAACATTTGGTATATTATTTATCTAATCTTTCTTCACTAGAAAATATAGAAATATTAAAAAGATGATATCACAATATAATAAGAGCTACTAAAATAACATTTTTTTATAAAAGTTAATGAGTGTTTTCAACACGATAAAGGAAAAACTTTACTGACATTCCATAAATCTGATTGTATTCAATGTTTGCAGCGTCTTTTTATCAAGTGGTTATACTAACAGGAAGTGTTTGTCACTGTCAAGCGGCGTGTCACACTCGCGACAAAGAAGACCCTCTTGTATGACCAACGTGACACCTTCATACGTGTCGCTGATGGCGTGACACGCGACGTCCTTGATTTTCCTTTGTTCTGAAAAAAATATATTATTATATAATTGCAGTTTGTTAATTGTAGATAAATAAGTAGCAGAATATACAAGTAGCAGTAGAGTTATATGACGTACATACCTTGGGCAGGTTAATCAAGTGCTCAGTAGAACACAGAGGTAGAACCTCCTCGAACGGGTTGTGGTCTCGAATCTGATGCTCTTTCAGTTGACCGGAAAAACATTATACGTATTAATGTGTGTATTGAACTCATTTTATTGTAAATGAAACTAATATTTTTCGGATATACTACGCTACTTGATTTCTGATAAAAATTACATACTCCCGACGTTTCGGCTACTTTTCAGCAACCGTGATCACGGGCAGACGAGATGTGAGCGTTTATTTTTATTGTATAATGAGACTAGTAAACCCGGCGAACTCCGTTTCGCCACCAGGCTTTGTTTTATGTAACATTTCGTTTGGTGATTAAAAGATGAAGAATTTTTTTATTGTTTTATATTTGAAAAGGAAAATTTTAATTTCGTTTCACAACAGTAATGAATTCATTTCGATTACAGAAATGAAGTGTTATTTAGTTGAACTTCTCTAAGTAAATAAAAGTGAATCCAAAGTAGATACCGAATCGAAGCGTTATACGTGTCCGCAAATTATCCGTTTCATTGAAGTGCTCCTTTGTAAACCACATTTTTTGTTTTTTGGTTTTTTGGTTTCCGAACTCCTGAACACGCAAAGTTTAACTGCCCATGTGAAAAACAATGATTTTCTAAATTTATCCCGCAAATACTCAATGGTTTTAAGAGTTTAAACTACAAACACAATACCGGTTTGTCACATGAAATTAACTGAGCAGAGAACAACGAGTAGCCTTCAAACAATGTATCATGCACCGGCACCATCTACTTAAAATATTGATTTGTAGTACTGTTACGTATCAGAAATGGCGCTGTATGTGAAAAAAGATTGTCCCGCTTTTCTGTTGAAAATTTTCCTGAATTTTTTTTTTTGTTATAAACCTGACGGAGTCAGAGACCTTTCCAACGAATGCAAAACCCTGGAAATCGGTTCGGTCGTTCTGGAGTTGCGTCAGGAAGAAAGAACGGACTTATTTTTATATAGTAGATTTAAGACTTGCGAGTATTAATTTAAATGAAAGTAATATTTTCGGAATACTTTGCGTATTTTATTCTTTTTAAAAACACCCACACTCCCGACAACTCGTCTGCCTTAATCACGGTTGCTGAAAATATTAGTTTCATCTGTTTATATAGTACTTACAGTTGTATTATTCACCGAGACGTACGAATCTCAGCACACATCTCGTACATTTAATCTCCAGCTCCTTGTCCTGGTGTTGTTTGAGATGGTCCATGTAGAGGAGCACGTTGGCCGTCAGCTCACAGCCTTCAGCGTACACTGGAATCATCTGAAGACAGATATACGATGATTTTAATTTCTTCTACGTAGTATACTATTTGATGTGACCTATTAAAATTTATATTGAAACTGAAATAAATGAATTCCTCCTTACGAAACGAATGTTTATTTAAGCCGTTTTTTAAAATTACTTTAAGAGTTTTGAATAAAGAGCAAATATGTTCTACAAAATTGTTGTTAAGACATGAAAATTTTATTTTGATTTTATGTGACATGAAAATTTGGTTTATTTTGTTAAAACTAGGCACTATTTAAGCTTATTGAGCGGCAAATGTCATAATATATTATAATATAATCGCAAAACAGTATGAGTAATCACTAGTAGATACTCACAGGCTCTACTTCATCAGCAGGTTTTGGTTCTTCCCTGACGGTGTTGGCTCGTGCTAGTTCCTCAGTTAAGTACGCGCTTGTGTGTTGTGTCACGAGGAGATGAGATAGAATGTCCGTGCCTGGAGTAATATTATATTAGAACAACAAAGTTTTTCATAAATAATTGCAAATATTTACGAACTGTATACAATTTTTGCGTCGTGACAATAAAATCTGTTAATACTACATACTTGTTTAATTTAATGATGCCGTCTGGGGATTAAAATCTTAATATTTTATTAGTTACTATAGTCATTGGTTAATTGTATATTTTATATTGATCTATATATGCTGCTGGTCTAACAGTTACATAGTTAGTTATAAAATTTATAAAAGAAAATGAAAATATATTATATTGATTGACATCCTATAACCAGTGTAAACTGACTTATGTCTGTAGAGTATTCGCAGACGCAGTATAGCGTGGGAGCGGGTCTAGGAGCGGCCTCCAGTGAAAGTGAGCCGGCGCAATATCCACTGTGTCTCAACATCGCTCGGTAACATGATGTAGCATATGGACACTTGCTGCGCGACGTGAGACCGCTGTATATTGAGAATATTAAAATTATACTTTAGTATGTATTAAACATTTGGTATATTATTTATCTAATCTTTCTTCATTAGAAAATATAGAAATATTAAAAAGATGATATCACTATACAGGGTGACTGGTGAATTACTATCAATATTTAAGGAGCATACTCGGTACATGATTCTCATTCGAATTATGTAAAAAAAATAGGTACTTAATTTTTGACCAAATTTCCGTATAAATAAATAAAGTTTGGACACGTACCCAGCTTTGCCGGCGCCAGTGTGTCGCTAGTCCCCAACCCCCGCCCCGTGGCTAGCGGGCCATTAGTCGGCTATTAGTCGTGCGAGCGCCGCCGTAAGGTCCGTACGTTCGTCTTCCCGCGCGCGCGCCTGGCGATCAATCTTACGCGTATACCTAATAATAATCTGTCGTGTGTGCGTGTGACCCGTTATTACTTATTAGTAATTAAATATGGCTTTTCAATACACAAATGCAGAATACTTGGACATGGTTCATGTGTATGCGCGTGCAAATGAAAGCTTGCCGGGCGCAATCAATTTGTACCGGGAGATGTTCCCCAATCGTCGAGTACCTACGGCCAGCGTCATCTTAAACGCTAATCAAAGATTACGAGACTTCGGACAGTTCCGTGTTCCAACACATGCCCAAGGAAACGTCTTGTGTATGTCAACAGAGAGGAGTTGAAATTAAAAATCAATAGTGCTTTCGAAACTATTAAAAGTGACCCATTCGTATTAAATCGTGTGAAAGACAATATGTGTAAACGTGCCGAACTGTGTATCACACGAGAAGGAGCTCGCTTTGAACATTTGTTAAGGTTAGTGTAGTTATGTAGGTAAATAGGTAGTTTAATGATTGACAATTGTTGTAAATAAGAATGATTCCATTTTTAAATACGCCGGAAATACCAAGATAGGTAAACAGTTCATATTATTTTTCGTGTCAAGGTCACACCATTTACCTAGTCAATAAATTGGTTGCTTAAACGAAAGAAATATCTTGGTATTTTTGCCTGTCCTAAGCCAGGATTAAAGTATGAAGGGAATTGGATCATTTTTGTTTATCTAACGTCTAACACGCGGCGGCGCGCGGCGTTTTTGGATGTAGGTAAACTACCGCGCGATAACTACATATACCTACGTACATAACTGTTTTGTGTCGATAACGCAGCTAGGGTATCCACGCGATCCGTAATTAATTACATAACTTTTGGTTAACTTTACTTAGAAGTTTATTAATATTTATGTTATATTAATTTTTATTTTGTCATATATGATCGTCAACTACCACGTCCTTAAATATTGATAGTAATTCACCAGTCACCCTGTATAATAAGAGCTACTAAAATAACATTTTTTTATAAAAGTTAATGAGTGTTTTTCAACACGATAAAGGAAAAACTTTACTGACATTCCATAAATCTGATTGTATTCAATTTTTGCAGCGTCGTTTTATCAAGTGGTTATACTAACAGGAAGTGTTTGTCACTGTCAAGCGGCGTGTCACACTCGCGACACAGAAGACCCCCTTGTATGACCAACGTGACACCTTCATACGTGTCGCTGATGGCGTGACACGCGACGTCCTTGATTTTCCTTTGTTCTGAAAAAAATATATTTATTATATAATTGCAGTTTGTTAATTGTAGATAAATAAGTAGCAGAATATACAAGTAGCAGTAGAGTTATATGACGTACATACCTTGGGCAGGTTAATCAAGTGCTCAGTAGAACACAGAGGTAGAACCTCCTCGAACGGGTTGTGGTCTCGAATCTGATGCTCTTTCAGTTGACCGGAAAAAAAAAACATTATACGTATTAATGTGTGTATTGAACTCATTTTATTGTAAATGAAACTAATATTTTTCGGATATACTACGCTACTTGATTTCTGATAAAAATTACATACTCCCGACGTTTCGGCTACTTTTCAGCAACCGTGATCACGGGCAGACGAGATGTGAGCGTTTATTTTTATTGTATAATGAGACTAGTAAACCCGGCGAACTCCGTTTCGCCACCAGGCTTTGTTTTATGTAACATTTCGTTTGGTGATTAAAAGATGAAGAATTTTTTTATTGTTTTATATTTGAAAAGGAAAATTTTAATTTCGTTTCACAACAGTAATGAATTCATTTCGATTACAGAAATGAAGTGTTATTTAGTTGAACTTCTCTAAGTAAATAAAAGTGAATCCAAAGTAGATACCGAATCGAAGCGTTATACGTGTCCGCAAATTATCCGTTTCATTGAAGTGCTCCTTTGTAAACCACATTTTTTGTTTTTTGGTTTTTTGGTTTCCGAACTCCTGAACACGCAAAGTTTAACTGCCCATGTGAAAAACAATGATTTTCTAAATTTATCCCGCAAATACTCAATGGTTTTAAGAGTTTAAACTACAAACACAATACCGGTTTGTCACATGAAATTAACTGAGCAGAGAACAACGAGTAGCCTTCAAACAATGTATCATGCACCGGCACCATCTACTTAAAATATTGATTTGTAGTACTGTTACGTATCAGAAATGGCGCTGTATGTGAAAAAAGATTGTCCCGCTTTTCTGTTGAAAATTTTCCTGAATTTTTTTTTTGTTATAAACCTGACGGAGTCAGAGACCTTTCCAACGAATGCAAAACCCTGGAAATCGGTTCGGTCGTTCTGGAGTTGCGTCAGGAAGAAAGAACGGACTTATTTTTATATAGTAGATTTAAGACTTGCGAGTATTAATTTAAATGAAAGTAATATTTTCGGAATACTTTGCGTATTTTATTCTTTTTAAAAACACCACACTCCCGACAACTCGTCTGCCTTAATCACGGTTGCTGAAAATATTAGTTTCATCTGTTTATATAGTACTTACAGTTGTATTATTCACCGAGACGTACGAATCTCAGCACACATCTCGTACATTTAATCTCCAGCTCCTTGTCCTGGTGTTGTTTGAGATGGTCCATGTAGAGGAGCACGTTGGCCGTCAGCTCACAGCCTTCAGCGTACACTGGAATCATCTGAAGACAGATATACGATGATTTTAATTTCTTCTACGTAGTATACTATTTGATGTGACCTATTAAAATTTATATTGAAACTGAAATAAATGAATTCCTCCTTACGAAACGAATGTTTATTTAAGCCGTTTTTAAATTACTTTAAGAGTTTTGAATAAAGAGCAAATATGTTCTACAAAATTGTTATTAAGACATGAAAATTTTATTTTGATTTTATGTGACATGAAAATTTGGTTTATTTTGTTAAAACTAGGCACTATTTAAGCTTATTGAGCGGCAAATGTCATAATATATTATAATATAATCGCAAAACAGTATGAGTAATCACTAGTAGATACTCACAGGCTCTACTTCATCAGCAGGTTTTGGTTCTTCCCTGACGGTGTTGGCTCGTGCTAGTTCCTCAGTTAAGTACGCGCTTGTGTGTTGTGTCACGAGGAGATGAGATAGAATGTCCGTGCCTGGAGTAATATTATATTAGAACAACAAAGTTTTTCATAAATAATTGCAAATATTTACGAACTGTATACAATTTTTGCGTCGTGACAATAAAATCTGTTAATACTACATACTTGTTTAATTTAACGATGCCGTCTGGGGATTAAAATCTTAATATTTTATTAGTTACTATAGTCATTGGTTAATCTATATATGCTGCTGGTCTAACAGTTACATAGTTAGTTATAAAATTTATCAAAGAAAATGAAAATATATTATATTGATTGACATCCTATAACCAGTGTAAACTGACTTATGTCTGTAGAGTATTCGCAGACGCAGTATAGCGTGGGAGCGGGTCTAGGAGCGGCCTCCAGTGAAAGTGAGCCGGCGCAATATCCACTGTGTCTCAACATCGCTCGGTAACATGATGTAGCATATGGACACTTGCTGCGCGACGTGCGACCGCTGTATATTGAGAATATTAAAATTATACTTTAGTATGTATTAAACATTTGGTATATTATTTATCTAATCTTTCTTCACTAGAAAATATAGAAATATTAAAAAGATGATATCACAATATAATAAGAGCTACTAAAATAACATTTTTTTATAAAAGTTAATGAGTGTTTTCAACACGATAAAGGAAAAACTTTACTGACATTCCATAAATCTGATTGTATTCAATGTTTGCAGCGTCTTTTTATCAAGTGGTTATACTAACAGGAAGTGTTTGTCACTGTCAAGCGGCGTGTCACACTCTCGACACAGAAGACCCTCTTGTATGACCAACGTGACACCTTCATACGTGTCGCTGATGGCGTGACACGCGACGTCCTTGATTTTCCTTTGTTCTGAAAAAATATATTATTATATAATTGCAGTTTGTTAATTGTAGATAAATAAGTAGCAGAATATACAAGTAGCAGTAGAGTTATATGACGTACATACCTTGGGCAGGTTAATCAAGTGCTCAGTAGAACACATAGGTAGAACCTCCTCGAACGGGTTGTGGTCTCGAATCTGATGCTCTTTCAGTTGACCGGAAAACATTATACGTATTAATGTGTGTATTGAACTCATTTTATTGTAAATGAAACTAATATTTTTCGGATATACTACGCTACTTGATTTCTGATAAAAATTACATACTCCCGACGTTTCGGCTACTTTTCAGCAACCGTGATCACGGGCAGACGAGATGTGAGCGTTTATTTTTATTGTATAATGAGACTAGTAAACCCGGCGAACTCCGTTTCGCCACCAGGCTTTGTTTTATGTAACATTTCGTTTGGTGATTAAAAGATGAAGAATTTTTTTATTGTTTTATATTTGAAAAGGAAAATTTTAATTTCGTTTCACAACAGTAATGAATTCATTTCGATTACAGAAATGAAGTGTTATTTAGTTGAACTTCTCTAAGTAAATAAAAGTGAATCCAAAGTAGATACCGAATCGAAGCGTTATACGTGTCCGCAAATTATCCGTTTCATTGAAGTGCTCCTTTGTAAACCACATTTTTTGTTTTTTGGTTTTTTGGTTTCCGAACTCCTGAACACGCAAAGTTTAACTGCCCATGTGAAAAACAATGATTTTCTAAATTTATCCCGCAAATACTCAATGGTTTTAAGAGTTTAAACTACAAACACAATACCGGTTTGTCACATGAAATTAACTGAGCAGAGAACAACGAGTAGCCTTCAAACAATGTATCATGCACCGGCACCATCTACTTAAAATATTGATTTGTAGTACTGTTACGTATCAGAAATGGCGCTGTATGTGAAAAAAGATTGTCCCGCTTTTCTGTTGAAAATTTTCCTGAATTTTTTTTTTGTTATAAACCTGACGGAGTCAGAGACCTTTCCAACGAATGCAAAACCCTGGAAATCGGTTCGGTCGTTCTGGAGTTGCGTCAGGAAGAAAGAACGGACTTATTTTTATATAGTAGATTTAAGACTTGCGAGTATTAATTTAAATGAAAGTAATATTTTCGGAATACTTTGCGTATTTTATTCTTTTTAAAAACACCACACTCCCGACAACTCGTCTGCCTTAATCACGGTTGCTGAAAATATTAGTTTCATCTGTTTATATAGTACTTACAGTTGTATTATTCACCGAGACGTACGAATCTCAGCACACATCTCGTACATTTAATCTCCAGCTCCTTGTCCTGGTGTTGTTTGAGATGGTCCATGTAGAGGAGCACGTTGGCCGTCAGCTCACAGCCTTCAGCGTACACTGGAATCATCTGAAGACAGATATACGATGATTTTAATTTCTTCTACGTAGTATACTATTTGATGTGACCTATTAAAATTTATATTGAAACTGAAATAAATGAATTCCTCCTTACGAAACGAATGTTTATTTAAGCCGTTTTTAAATTACTTTAAGAGTTTTGAATAAAGAGCAAATATGTTCTACAAAATTGTTATTAAGACATGAAAATTTTATTTTGATTTTATGTGACATGAAAATTTGGTTTATTTTGTTAAAACTAGGCACTATTTAAGCTTATTGAGCGGCAAATGTCATAATATATTATAATATAATCGCAAAACAGTATGAGTAATCACTAGTAGATACTCACAGGCTCTACTTCATCAGCAGGTTTTGGTTCTTCCCTGACGGTGTTGGCTCGTGCTAGTTCCTCAGTTAAGTACGCGCTTGTGTGTTGTGTCACGAGGAGATGAGATAGAATGTCCGTGCCTGGAGTAATATTATATTAGAACAACAAAGTTTTTCATAAATAATTGCAAATATTTACGAACTGTATACAATTTTTGCGTCGTGACAATAAAATCTGTTAATACTACATACTTGTTTAATTTAACGATGCCGTCTGGGGATTAAAATCTTAATATTTTATTAGTTACTATAGTCATTGGTTAATCTATATATGCTGCTGGTCTAACAGTTACATAGTTAGTTATAAAATTTATCAAAGAAAATGAAAATATATTATATTGATTGACATCCTATAACCAGTGTAAACTGACTTATGTCTGTAGAGTATTCGCAGACGCAGTATAGCGTGGGAGCGGGTCTAGGAGCGGCCTCCAGTGAAAGTGAGCCGGCGCAATATCCACTGTGTCTCAACATCGCTCGGTAACATGATGTAGCATATGGACACTTGCTGCGCGACGTGCGACCGCTGTATATTGAGAATATTAAAATTATACTTTAGTATGTATTAAACATTTGGTATATTATTTATCTAATCTTTCTTCATTAGAAAATATAGAAATATTAAAAAGATGATATCACAATATAATAAGAGCTACTAAAATAACATTTTTTTATAAAAGTTAATGAGTGTTTTCAACACGATAAAGGAAAAACTTTACTGACATTCCATAAATCTGATTGTATTCAATGTTTGCAGCGTCTTTTTATCAAGTGGTTATACTAACAGGAAGTGTTTGTCACTGTCAAGCGGCGTGTCACACTCGCGACAAAGAAGACCCTCTTGTATGACCAACGTGACACCTTCATACGTGTCGCTGATGGCGTGACACGCGACGTCCTTGATTTTCCTTTGTTCTGAAAAAAATATATTATTATATAATTGCAGTTTGTTGATTGTAGATAAATATAAGTAGCAGAATATACAAGTAGCAGTAGAGTTATATGACGTACATACCTTGGGCAGGTTAATCAAGTGCTCAGTAGAACACAGAGGTAGAACCTCCTCGAACGGGTTGTGGTCTCGAATCTGATGCTCTTTCAGTTGACCGGAAAAACATTATACGTATTAATGTGTGTATTGAACTCATTTTATTGTAAATGAAACTAATATTTTTCGGATATACTACGCTACTTGATTTCTGATAAAAATTACATACTCCCGACGTTTCGGCTACTTTTCAGCAACCGTGATCACGGGCAGACGAGATGTGAGCGTTTATTTTTATTGTATAATGAGACTAGTAAACCCGGCGAACTCCGTTTCGCCACCAGGCTTTGTTTTATGTAACATTTCGTTTGGTGATTAAAAGATGAAGAATTTTTTTATTGTTTTATATTTGAAAAGGAAAATTTTAATTTCGTTTCACAACAGTAATGAATTCATTTCGATTACAGAAATGAAGTGTTATTTAGTTGAACTTCTCTAAGTAAATAAAAGTGAATCCAAAGTAGATACCGAATCGAAGCGTTATACGTGTCCGCAAATTATCCGTTTCATTGAAGTGCTCCTTTGTAAACCACATTTTTTGTTTTTTTGGTTTTTTGGTTTCCGAACTCCTGAACACGCAAAGTATAACTGCCCCATGTGAAAAACAATGATTTTCTAAATTTATCCCGCAAATACTCAATGGTTTTAAGAGTTTAAACTACAAACACAATACCGGTTTGTCACATGAAATTAACTGAGCAGAGAACAACGAGTAGCCTTCAAACAATGTATCATGCACCGGCACCATCTACTTAAAATATTGATTTGTAGTACTGTTACGTATCAGAAATGGCGCTGTATGTGAAAAAAGATTGTCCCGCTTTTCTGTTGAAAATTTTCCTGAATTTTTTTTTGTTATAAACCTCACGGAGTCAGAGACCTTTCCAACGAATGCAAAACCCTGGAAATCGGTTCGGTCGTTCTGGAGTTGCGTCAGGAAGAAAGAACGGACTTATTTTTATATAGTAGATTTAAGACTTGCGAGTATTAATTTAAATGAAAGTAATATTTTCGGAATACTTTGCGTATTTTATTCTTTTTAAAAACACCACACTCCCGACAACTCGTCTGCCTTAATCACGGTTGCTGAAAATATTAGTTTCATCTGTTTATATAGTACTTACAGTTGTATTATTCACCGAGACGTACGAATCTCAGCACACATCTCGTACATTTAATCTCCAGCTCCTTGTCCTGGTGTTGTTTGAGATGGTCCATGTAGAGGAGCACGTTGGCCGTCAGCTCACAGCCTTCAGCGTACACTGGAATCATCTGAAGACAGATATACGATGATTTTAATTTCTTCTACGTAGTATACTATTTGATGTGACCTATTAAAATTTATATTGAAACTGAAATAAATGAATTCCTCCTTACGAAACGAATGTTTATTTAAGCCGTTTTTAAATTACTTTAAGAGTTTTGAATAAAGAGCAAATATGTTCTACAAAATTGTTATTAAGACATGAAAATTTTATTTTGATTTTATGTGACATGAAAATTTGGTTTATTTTGTTAAAACTAGGCACTATTTAAGCTTATTGAGCGGCAAATGTCATAATATATTATAATATAATCGCAAAACAGTATGAGTAATCACTAGTAGATACTCACAGGCTCTACTTCATCAGCAGGTTTTGGTTCTTCCCTGACGGTGTTGGCTCGTGCTAGTTCCTCAGTTAAGTACGCGCTTGTGTGTTGTGTCACGAGGAGATGAGATAGAATGTCCGTGCCTGGAGTAATATTATATTAGAACAACAAAGTTTTTCATAAATAATTGCAAATATTTACGAACTGTATACAATTTTTGCGTCGTGACAATAAAATCTGTTAATACTACATACTTGTTTAATTTAACGATGCCGTCTGGGGATTAAAATCTTAATATTTTATTAGTTACTATAGTCATTGGTTAATTGTATATATTATATTGATCTATATATGCTGGTCTAACAGTTACATAGTTAGTTATAAAATTTATCAAAGAAAATGAAAATATATTATATTGATTGACATCCTATAACCAGTGTAAACTGACTTATGTCTGTAGAGTATTCGCAGACGCAGTATAGCGTGGGAGCGGGTCTAGGAGCGGCCTCCAGTGAAAGTGAGCCGGCGCAATATCCACTGTGTCTCAACATCGCTCGGTAACATGATGTAGCATATGGACACTTGCTGCGCGACGTGCGACCGCTGTATATTGAGAATATTAAAATTATACTTTAGTATGTATTAAACATTTGGTATATTATTTATCTAATCTTTCTTCATTAGAAAATATAGAAATATTAAAAAGATGATATCACAATATAATAAGAGCTACTAAAATAACATTTTTTTATAAAAGTTAATGAGTGTTTTCAACACGATAAAGGAAAAACTTTACTGACATTCCATAAATCTGATTGTATTCAATGTTTGCAGCGTCTTTTTATCAAGTGGTTATACTAACAGGAAGTGTTTGTCACTGTCAAGCGGCGTGTCACACTCGCGACAAAGAAGACCCTCTTGTATGACCAACGTGACACCTTCATACGTGTCGCTGATGGCGTGACACGCGACGTCCTTGATTTTCCTTTGTTCTGAAAAAAATATATTATTATATAATTGCAGTTTGTTGATTGTAGATAAATATAAGTAGCAGAATATACAAGTAGCAGTAGAGTTATATGACGTACATACCTTGGGCAGGTTAATCAAGTGCTCAGTAGAACACAGAGGTAGAACCTCCTCGAACGGGTTGTGGTCTCGAATCTGATGCTCTTTCAGTTGACCGGAAAAACATTATACGTATTAATGTGTGTATTGAACTCATTTTATTGTAAATGAAACTAATATTTTTCGGATATACTACGCTACTTGATTTCTGATAAAAATTACATACTCCCGACGTTTCGGCTACTTTTCAGCAACCGTGATCACGGGCAGACGAGATGTGAGCGTTTATTTTTATTGTATAATGAGACTAGTAAACCCGGCGAACTCCGTTTCGCCACCAGGCTTTGTTTTATGTAACATTTCGTTTGGTGATTAAAAGATGAAGAATTTTTTTATTGTTTTATATTTGAAAAGGAAAATTTTAATTTCGTTTCACAACAGTAATGAATTCATTTCGATTACAGAAATGAAGTGTTATTTAGTTGAACTTCTCTAAGTAAATAAAAGTGAATCCAAAGTAGATACCGAATCGAAGCGTTATACGTGTCCGCAAATTATCCGTTTCATTGAAGTGCTCCTTTGTAAACCACATTTTTTGTTTTTTGGTTTTTTGGTTTCCGAACTCCTGAACACGCAAAGTTTAACTGCCCATGTGAAAAACAATGATTTTCTAAATTTATCCCGCAAATACTCAATGGTTTTAAGAGTTTAAAACTACAAACACAATACCGGTTTGTCACATGAAATTAACTGAGCAGAGAACAACGAGTAGCCTTCAAACAATGTATCATGCACCGGCACCATCTACTTAAAATATTGATTTGTAGTACTGTTACGTATCAGAAATGGCGCTGTATGTGAAAAAAGATTGTCCCGCTTTTCTGTTGAAAATTTTCCTGAATTTTTTTTTTTGTTATAAACCTGACGGAGTCAGAGACCTTTCCAACGAATGCAAAACCCTGGAAATCGGTTCGGTCGTTCTGGAGTTGCGTCAGGAAGAAAGAACGGACTTATTTTTATATAGTAGATTTAAGACTTGCGAGTATTAATTTAAATGAAAGTAATATTTTCGGAATACTTTGCGTATTTTATTCTTTTTAAAAACACCACACTCCCGACAACTCGTCTGCCTTAATCACGGTTGCTGAAAATATTAGTTTCATCTGTTTATATAGTACTTACAGTTGTATTATTCACCGAGACGTACGAATCTCAGCACACATCTCGTACATTTAATCTCCAGCTCCTTGTCCTGGTGTTGTTTGAGATGGTCCATGTAGAGGAGCACGTTGGCCGTCAGCTCACAGCCTTCAGCGTACACTGGAATCATCTGAAGACAGATATACGATGATTTTAATTTCTTCTACGTAGTATACTATTTGATGTGACCTATTAAAATTTATATTGAAACTGAAATAAATGAATTCCTCCTTACGAAACGAATGTTTATTTAAGCCGTTTTTAAATTACTTTAAGAGTTTTGAATAAAGAGCAAATATGTTCTACAAAATTGTTATTAAGACATGAAAATTTTATTTTGATTTTATGTGACATGAAAATTTGGTTTATTTTGTTAAAACTAGGCACTATTTAAGCTTATTGAGCGGCAAATGTCATAATATATTATAATATAATCGCAAAACAGTATGAGTAATCACTAGTAGATACTCACAGGCTCTACTTCATCAGCAGGTTTTGGTTCTTCCCTGACGGTGTTGGCTCGTGCTAGTTCCTCAGTTAAGTACGCGCTTGTGTGTTGTGTCACGAGGAGATGAGATAGAATGTCCGTGCCTGGAGTAATATTATATTAGAACAACAAAGTTTTTCATAAATAATTGCAAATATTTACGAACTGTATACAATTTTTGCGTCGTGACAATAAAATCTGTTAATACTACATACTTGTTTAATTTAACGATGCCGTCTGGGGATTAAAATCTTAATATTTTATTAGTTACTATAGTCATTGGTTAATCTATATATGCTGCTGGTCTAACAGTTACATAGTTAGTTATAAAATTTATCAAAGAAAATGAAAATATATTATATTGATTGACATCCTATAACCAGTGTAAACTGACTTATGTCTGTAGAGTATTCGCAGACGCAGTATAGCGTGGGAGCGGGTCTAGGAGCGGCCTCCAGTGAAAGTGAGCCGGCGCAATATCCACTGTGTCTCAACATCGCTCGGTAACATGATGTAGCATATGGACACTTGCTGCGCGACGTGCGACCGCTGTATATTGAGAATATTAAAATTATACTTTAGTATGTATTAAACATTTGGTATATTATTTATCTAATCTTTCTTCACTAGAAAATATAGAAATATTAAAAAGATGATATCACAATATAATAAGAGCTACTAAAATAACATTTTTTTATAAAAGTTAATGAGTGTTTTCAACACGATAAAGGAAAAACTTTACTGACATTCCATAAATCTGATTGTATTCAATGTTTGCAGCGTCTTTTTATCAAGTGGTTATACTAACAGGAAGTGTTTGTCACTGTCAAGCGGCGTGTCACACTCGCGACAAAGAAGACCCTCTTGTATGACCAACGTGACACCTTCATACGTGTCGCTGATGGCGTGACACGCGACGTCCTTGATTTTCCTTTGTTCTGAAAAAAATATATTATTATATAATTGCAGTTTGTTGATTGTAGATAAATATAAGTAGCAGAATATACAAGTAGCAGTAGAGTTATATGACGTACATACCTTGGGCAGGTTAATCAAGTGCTCAGTAGAACACAGAGGTAGAACCTCCTCGAACGGGTTGTGGTCTCGAATCTGATGCTCTTTCAGTTGACCGGAAAAACATTATACGTATTAATGTGTGTATTGAACTCATTTTATTGTAAATGAAACTAATATTTTTCGGATATACTACGCTACTTGATTTCTGATAAAAATTACATACTCCCGACGTTTCGGCTACTTTTCAGCAACCGTGATCACGGGCAGACGAGATGTGAGCGTTTATTTTTATTGTATAATGAGACTAGTAAACCCGGCGAACTCCGTTTCGCCACCAGGCTTTGTTTTATGTAACATTTCGTTTGGTGATTAAAAGATGAAGAATTTTTTTATTGTTTTATATTTGAAAAGGAAAATTTTAATTTCGTTTCACAACAGTAATGAATTCATTTCGATTACAGAAATGAAGTGTTATTTAGTTGAACTTCTCTAAGTAAATAAAAGTGAATCCAAAGTAGATACCGAATCGAAGCGTTATACGTGTCCGCAAATTATCCGTTTCATTGAAGTGCTCCTTTGTAAACCACATTTTTTGTTTTTTTTTGGTTTTTTGGTTTCCGAACTCCTGAACACGCAAAGTTTAACTGCCCATGTGAAAAACAATGATTTTCTAAATTTATCCCGCAAATACTCAATGGTTTTAAGAGTTTAAACTACAAACACAATACCGGTTTGTCACATGAAATTAACTGAGCAGAGAACAACGAGTAGCCTTCAAACAATGTATCATGCACCGGCACCATCTACTTAAAATATTGATTTGTAGTACTGTTACGTATCAGAAATGGCGCTGTATGTGAAAAAAGATTGTCCCGCTTTTCTGTTGAAAATTTTCCTGAATTTTTTTTTGTTATAAACCTGACGGAGTCAGAGACCTTTCCAACGAATGCAAAACCCTGGAAATCGGTTCGGTCGTTCTGGAGTTGCGTCAGGAAGAAAGAACGGACTTATTTTTATATAGTAGATTTAAGACTTGCGAGTATTAATTTAAATGAAAGTAATATTTTCGGAATACTTTGCGTATTTTATTCTTTTTAAAAACACCACACTCCCGACAACTCGTCTGCCTTAATCACGGTTGCTGAAAATATTAGTTTCATCTGTTTATATAGTACTTACAGTTGTATTATTCACCGAGACGTACGAATCTCAGCACACATCTCGTACATTTAATCTCCAGCTCCTTGTCCTGGTGTTGTTTGAGATGGTCCATGTAGAGGAGCACGTTGGCCGTCAGCTCACAGCCTTCAGCGTACACTGGAATCATCTGAAGACAGATATACGATGATTTTAATTTCTTCTACGTAGTATACTATTTGATGTGACCTATTAAAATTTATATTGAAACTGAAATAAATGAATTCCTCCTTACGAAACGAATGTTTATTTAAGCCGTTTTTAAATTACTTTAAGAGTTTTGAATAAAGAGCAAATATGTTCTACAAAATTGTTGTTAAGACATGAAAATTTTATTTTGATTTTATGTGACATGAAAATTTGGTTTATTTTGTTAAAACTAGGCACTATTTAAGCTTATTGAGCGGCAAATGTCATAATATATTATAATATAATCGCAAAACAGTATGAGTAATCACTAGTAGATACTCACAGGCTCTACTTCATCAGCAGGTTTTGGTTCTTCCCTGACGGTGTTGGCTCGTGCTAGTTCCTCAGTTAAGTACGCGCTTGTGTGTTGTGTCACGAGGAGATGAGATAGAATGTCCGTGCCTGGAGTAATATTATATTAGAAACAACAAAGTTTTTCATAAATAATTGCAAATATTTACGAACTGTATACAATTTTTGCGTCGTGACAATAAAATCTGTTAATACTACATACTTGTTTAATTTAATGATGCCGTCTGGGGATTAAAATCTTAATATTTTATTAGTTACTATAGTCATTGGTTAATTGTATATTTTATATTGATCTATATATGCTGCTGGTCTAACAGTTACATAGTTAGTTATAAAATTTATAAAAGAAAATGAAAATATATTATATTGATTGACATCCTATAACCAGTGTAAACTGACTTATGTCTGTAGAGTATTCGCAGACGCAGTATAGCGTGGGAGCGGGTCTAGGAGCGGCCTCCAGTGAAAGTGAGCCGGCGCAATATCCACTGTGTCTCAACATCGCTCGGTAACATGATGTAGCATATGGACACTTGCTGCGCGACGTGAGACCGCTGTATATTGAGAATATTAAAATTATACTTTAGTATGTATTAAACATTTGGTATATTATTTATCTAATCTTTCTTCATTAGAAAATATAGAAATATTAAAAAGATGATATCACTATACAGGGTGACTGGTGAATTACTATCAATATTTAAGGAGCATACTCGGTACATGATTCTCATTCGAATTATGTAAAAAAAATAGGTACTTAATTTTTGACCAAATTTCCGTATAAATAAATAAAGTTTGGACACGTACCCAGCTTTGCCGGCGCCAGTGTGTCGCTACTCCCCAACCCCCGCCCCGTGGCTAGCGGGCCATTAGTCGGCTATTAGTCGTGCGAGCGCCGCCGTAAGGTCCGTACGTTCGTCTTCCCGCGCGCGCGCCTGGCGATCAATCTTACGCGTATACCTAATAATAATCTGTCGTGTGTGCGTGTGACCCGTTATTACTTATTAGTAATTAAATATGGCTTTTCAATACACAAATGCAGAATACTTGGACATGGTTCATGTGTATGCGCGTGCAAATGAAAGCTTGCCGGGCGCAATCAATTTGTACCGGGAGATGTTCCCCAATCGTCGAGTACCTACGGCCAGCGTCATCTTAAACGCTAATCAAAGATTACGAGACTTCGGACAGTTCCGTGTTCCAACACATGCCCAAGGAAACGTCTTGTGTATGTCAACAGAGAGGAGTTGAAATTAAAAATCAATAGTGCTTTCGAAACTATTAAAAGTGACCCATTCGTATTAAATCGTGTGAAAGACAATATGTGTAAACGTGCCGAACTGTGTATCACACGAGAAGGAGCTCGCTTTGAACATTTGTTAAGGTTAGTGTAGTTATGTAGGTAAATAGGTAGTTTAATGATTGACAATTGTTGTAAATAAGAATGATTCCATTTTTAAATACGCCGGAAATACCAAGATAGGTAAACAGTTCATATTATTTTTCGTGTCAAGGTCACACCATTTACCTAGTCAATAAATTGGTTGCTTAAACGAAAGAAATATCTTGGTATTTTTGCCTGTCCTAAGCCAGGATTAAAGTATGAAGGGAATTGGATCATTTTTGTTTATCTAACGTCTAACACGCGGCGGCGCGCGGCGTTTGGATGTAGGTAAACTACCGCGCGATAACTACATATACCTACGTACATAACTGTTTTGTGTCGATAACGCAGCTAGGGTATCCACGCGATCCGTAATTAATTACATAACTTTTGGTTAACTTTACTTAGAAGTTTATTAATATTTATGTTATATTAATTTTTATTTTGTCATATATGATCGTCAACTACCACGTCCTTAAATATTGATAGTAATTCACCAGTCACCCTGTATAATAAGAGCTACTAAAATAACATTTTTTTATAAAAGTTAATGAGTGTTTTCAACACGATAAAGGAAAAACTTTACTGACATTCCATAAATCTGATTGTATTCAATTTTTGCAGCGTCGTTTTATCAAGTGGTTATACTAACAGGAAGTGTTTGTCACTGTCAAGCGGCGTGTCACACTCGCGACACAGAAGACCCCCTTGTATGACCAACGTGACACCTTCATACGTGTCGCTGATGGCGTGACACGCGACGTCCTTGATTTTCCTTTGTTCTGAAAAAAATATATTATTATATAATTGCAGTTTGTTAATTGTAGATAAATAAGTAGCAGAATATACAAGTAGCAGTAGAGTTATATGACGTACATACCTTGGGCAGGTTAATCAAGTGCTCAGTAGAACACAGAGGTAGAACCTCCTCGAACGGGTTGTGGTCTCGAATCTGATGCTCTTTCAGTTGACCGGAAAAACATTATACGTATTAATGTGTGTATTGAACTCATTTTATTGTAAATGAAACTAATATTTTTCGGATATACTACGCTACTTGATTTCTGATAAAAATTACATACTCCCGACGTTTCGGCTACTTTTCAGCAACCGTGATCACGGGCAGACGAGATGTGAGCGTTTATTTTTATTGTATAATGAGACTAGTAAACCCGGCGAACTCCGTTTCGCCACCAGGCTTTGTTTTATGTAACATTTCGTTTGGTGATTAAAAGATGAAGAATTTTTTTATTGTTTTATATTTGAAAAGGAAAATTTTAATTTCGTTTCACAACAGTAATGAATTCATTTCGATTACAGAAATGAAGTGTTATTTAGTTGAACTTCTCTAAGTAAATAAAAGTGAATCCAAAGTAGATACCGAATCGAAGCGTTATACGTGTCCGCAAATTATCCGTTTCATTGAAGTGCTCCTTTGTAAACACACATTTTTTGTTTTTTGGTTTTTTGGTTTCCGAACTCCTGAACACGCAAAGTTTAACTGCCCATGTGAAAAACAATGATTTTCTAAATTTATCCCGCAAATACTCAATGGTTTTAAGAGTTTAAACTACAAACACAATACCGGTTTGTCACATGAAATTAACTGAGCAGAGAACAACGAGTAGCCTTCAAACAATGTATCATGCACCGGCACCATCTACTTAAAATATTGATTTGTAGTACTGTTACGTATCAGAAATGGCGCTGTATGTGAAAAAAGATTGTCCCGCTTTTCTGTTGAAAATTTTCCTGAATTTTTTTTTTGTTATAAACCTGACGGAGTCAGAGACCTTTCCAACGAATGCAAAACCCTGGAAATCGGTTCGGTCGTTCTGGAGTTGCGTCAGGAAGAAAGAACGGACTTATTTTTATATAGTAGATTTAAGACTTGCGAGTATTAATTTAAATGAAAGTAATATTTTCGGAATACTTTGCGTATTTTATTCTTTTTAAAAACACCACACTCCCGACAACTCGTCTGCCTTAATCACGGTTGCTGAAAATATTAGTTTCATCTGTTTATATAGTACTTACAGTTGTATTATTCACCGAGACGTACGAATCTCAGCACACATCTCGTACATTTAATCTCCAGCTCCTTGTCCTGGTGTTGTTTGAGATGGTCCATGTAGAGGAGCACGTTGGCCGTCAGCTCACAGCCTTCAGCGTACACTGGAATCATCTGAAGACAGATATACGATGATTTTAATTTCTTCTACGTAGTATACTATTTGATGTGACCTATTAAAATTTATATTGAAACTGAAATAAATGAATTCCTCCTTACGAAACGAATGTTTATTTAAGCCGTTTTTAAATTACTTTAAGAGTTTTGAATAAAGAGCAAATATGTTCTACAAAATTGTTATTAAGACATGAAAATTTTATTTTGATTTTATGTGACATGAAAATTTGGTTTATTTTGTTAAAACTAGGCACTATTTAAGCTTATTGAGCGGCAAATGTCATAATATATTATAATATAATCGCAAAACAGTATGAGTAATCACTAGTAGATACTCACAGGCTCTACTTCATCAGCAGGTTTTGGTTCTTCCCTGACGGTGTTGGCTCGTGCTAGTTCCTCAGTTAAGTACGCGCTTGTGTGTTGTGTCACGAGGAGATGAGATAGAATGTCCGTGCCTGGAGTAATATTATATTAGAACAACAAAGTTTTTCATAAATAATTGCAAATATTTACGAACTGTATACAATTTTTGCGTCGTGACAATAAAATCTGTTAATACTACATACTTGTTTAATTTAATGATGCCGTCTGGGGATTAAAATCTTAATATTTTATTAGTTACTATAGTCATTGGTTAATTGTATATTTTATATTGATCTATATATGCTGCTGGTCTAACAGTTACATAGTTAGTTATAAAATTTATAAAAGAAAATGAAAATATATTATATTGATTGACATCCTATAACCAGTGTAAACTGACTTATGTCTGTAGAGTATTCGCAGACGCAGTATAGCGTGGGAGCGGGTCTAGGAGCGGCCTCCAGTGAAAGTGAGCCGGCGCAATATCCACTGTGTCTCAACATCGCTCGGTAACATGATGTAGCATATGGACACTTGCTGCGCGACGTGAGACCGCTGTATATTGAGAATATTAAAATTATACTTTAGTATGTATTAAACATTTGGTATATTATTTATCTAATCTTTCTTCATTAGAAAATATAGAAATATTAAAAAGATGATATCACTATACAGGGTGACTGGTGAATTACTATCAATATTTAAGGAGCATACTCGGTACATGATTCTCATTCGAATTATGTAAAAAAAATAGGTACTTAATTTTTGACCAAATTTCCGTATAAATAAATAAAGTTTGGACACGTACCCAGCTTTGCCGGCGCCAGTGTGTCGCTACTCCCCAACCCCCGCCCCGTGGCTAGCGGGCCATTAGTCGGCTATTAGTCGTGCGAGCGCCGCCGTAAGGTCCGTACGTTCGTCTTCCCGCGCGCGCGCCTGGCGATCAATCTTACGCGTATACCTAATAATAATCTGTCGTGTGTGCGTGTGACCCGTTATTACTTATTAGTAATTAAATATGGCTTTTCAATACACAAATGCAGAATACTTGGACATGGTTCATGTGTATGCGCGTGCAAATGAAAGCTTGCCGGGCGCAATCAATTTGTACCGGGAGATGTTCCCCAATCGTCGAGTACCTACGGCCAGCGTCATCTTAAACGCTAATCAAAGATTACGAGACTTCGGACAGTTCCGTGTTCCAACACATGCCCAAGGAAACGTCTTGTGTATGTCAACAGAGAGGAGTTGAAATTAAAAATCAATAGTGCTTTCGAAACTATTAAAAGTGACCCATTCGTATTAAATCGTGTGAAAGACAATATGTGTAAACGTGCCGAACTGTGTATCACACGAGAAGGAGCTCGCTTTGAACATTTGTTAAGGTTAGTGTAGTTATGTAGGTAAATAGGTAGTTTAATGATTGACAATTGTTGTAAATAAGAATGATTCCATTTTTAAATACGCCGGAAATACCAAGATAGGTAAACAGTTCATATTATTTTTCGTGTCAAGGTCACACCATTTACCTAGTCAATAAATTGGTTGCTTAAACGAAAGAAATATCTTGGTATTTTTGCCTGTCCTAAGCCAGGATTAAAGTATGAAGGGAATTGGATCATTTTTGTTTATCTAACGTCTAACACGCGGCGGCGCGCGGCGTTTGGATGTAGGTAAACTACCGCGCGATAACTACATATACCTACGTACATAACTGTTTTGTGTCGATAACGCAGCTAGGGTATCCACGCGATCCGTAATTAATTACATAACTTTTGGTTAACTTTACTTAGAAGTTTATTAATATTTATGTTATATTAATTTTTATTTTGTCATATATGATCGTCAACTACCACGTCCTTAAATATTGATAGTAATTCACCAGTCACCCTGTATAATAAGAGCTACTAAAATAACATTTTTTTATAAAAGTTAATGAGTGTTTTCAACACGATAAAGGAAAAACTTTACTGACATTCCATAAATCTGATTGTATTCAATTTTTGCAGCGTCGTTTTATCAAGTGGTTATACTAACAGGAAGTGTTTGTCACTGTCAAGCGGCGTGTCACACTCGCGACACAGAAGACCCCCTTGTATGACCAACGTGACACCTTCATACGTGTCGCTGATGGCGTGACACGCGACGTCCTTGATTTTCCTTTGTTCTGAAAAAAATATATTATTATATAATTGCAGTTTGTTAATTGTAGATAAATAAGTAGCAGAATATACAAGTAGCAGTAGAGTTATATGACGTACATACCTTGGGCAGGTTAATCAAGTGCTCAGTAGAACACAGAGGTAGAACCTCCTCGAACGGGTTGTGGTCTCGAATCTGATGCTCTTTCAGTTGACCGGAAAAACATTATACGTATTAATGTGTGTATTGAACTCATTTTATTGTAAATGAAACTAATATTTTTCGGATATACTACGCTACTTGATTTCTGATAAAAATTACATACTCCCGACGTTTCGGCTACTTTTCAGCAACCGTGATCACGGGCAGACGAGATGTGAGCGTTTATTTTTATTGTATAATGAGACTAGTAAACCCGGCGAACTCCGTTTCGCCACCAGGCTTTGTTTTATGTAACATTTCGTTTGGTGATTAAAAGATGAAGAATTTTTTTATTGTTTTATATTTGAAAAGGAAAATTTTAATTTCGTTTCACAACAGTAATGAATTCATTTCGATTACAGAAATGAAGTGTTATTTAGTTGAACTTCTCTAAGTAAATAAAAGTGAATCCAAAGTAGATACCGAATCGAAGCGTTATACGTGTCCGCAAATTATCCGTTTCATTGAAGTGCTCCTTTGTAAACCACATTTTTTGTTTTTTTGGTTTTTTGGTTTCCGAACTCCTGAACACGCAAAGTTTAACTGCCCATGTGAAAAACAATGATTTTCTAAATTTATCCCGCAAATACTCAATGGTTTTAAGAGTTTAAACTACAAACACAATACCGGTTTGTCACATGAAATTAACTGAGCAGAGAACAACGAGTAGCCTTCAAACAATGTATCATGCACCGGCACCATCTACTTAAAATATTGATTTGTAGTACTGTTACGTATCAGAAATGGCGCTGTATGTGAAAAAAGATTGTCCCGCTTTTCTGTTGAAAATTTTCCTGAATTTTTTTTTGTTATAAACCTGACGGAGTCAGAGACCTTTCCAACGAATGCAAAACCCTGGAAATCGGTTCGGTCGTTCTGGAGTTGCGTCAGGAAGAAAGAACGGACTTATTTTTATATAGTAGATTTAAGACTTGCGAGTATTAATTTAAATGAAAGTAATATTTTCGGAATACTTTGCGTATTTTATTCTTTTTAAAAACACCACACTCCCGACAACTCGTCTGCCTTAATCACGGTTGCTGAAAATATTAGTTTCATCTGTTTATATAGTACTTACAGTTGTATTATTCACCGAGACGTACGAATCTCAGCACACATCTCGTACATTTAATCTCCAGCTCCTTGTCCTGGTGTTGTTTGAGATGGTCCATGTAGAGGAGCACGTTGGCCGTCAGCTCACAGCCTTCAGCGTACACTGGAATCATCTGAAGACAGATATACGATGATTTTAATTTCTTCTACGTAGTATACTATTTGATGTGACCTATTAAAATTTATATTGAAACTGAAATAAATGAATTCCTCCTTACGAAACGAATGTTTATTTAAGCCGTTTTTTAAATTACTTTAAGAGTTTTGAATAAAGAGCAAATATGTTCTACAAAATTGTTATTAAGACATGAAAATTTTATTTTGATTTTATGTGACATGAAAATTTGGTTTATTTTGTTAAAACTAGGCACTATTTAAGCTTATTGAGCGGCAAATGTCATAATATATTATAATATAATCGCAAAACAGTATGAGTAATCACTAGTAGATACTCACAGGCTCTACTTCATCAGCAGGTTTTGGTTCTTCCCTGACGGTGTTGGCTCGTGCTAGTTCCTCAGTTAAGTACGCGCTTGTGTGTTGTGTCACGAGGAGATGAGATAGAATGTCCGTGCCTGGAGTAATATTATATTAGAACAACAAAGTTTTTCATAAATAATTGCAAATATTTACGAACTGTATACAATTTTTGCGTCGTGACAATAAAATCTGTTAATACTACATACTTGTTTAATTTAACGATGCCGTCTGGGGATTAAAATCTTAATATTTTATTAGTTACTATAGTCATTGGTTAATTGTATATTTTATATTGATCTATATATGCTGCTGGTCTAACAGTTACATAGTTAGTTATAAAATTTTATAAAAGAAAATGAAAATATATTATATTGATTGACATCCTATAACCAGTGTAAACTGACTTATGTCTGTAGAGTATTCGCAGACGCAGTATAGCGTGGGAGCGGGTCTAGGAGCGGCCTCCAGTGAAAGTGAGCCGGCGCAATATCCACTGTGTCTCAACATCGCTCGGTAACATGATGTAGCATATGGACACTTGCTGCGCGACGTGAGACCGCTGTATATTGAGAATATTAAAATTATACTTTAGTATGTATTAAACATTTGGTATATTATTTATCTAATCTTTCTTCATTAGAAAATATAGAAATATTAAAAAGATGATATCACTATACAGGGTGACTGGTGAATTACTATCAATATTTAAGGAGCATACTCGGTACATGATTCTCATTCGAATTATGTAAAAAAAATAGGTACTTAATTTTTGACCAAATTTCCGTATAAATAAATAAAGTTTGGACACGTACCCAGCTTTGCCGGCGCCAGTGTGTCGCTACTCCCCAACCCCCGCCCCGTGGCTAGCGGGCCATTAGTCGGCTATTAGTCGTGCGAGCGCCGCCGTAAGGTCCGTACGTTCGTCTTCCCGCGCGCGCGCCTGGCGATCAATCTTACGCGTATACCTAATAATAATCTGTCGTGTGTGCGTGTGACCCGTTATTACTTATTAGTAATTAAATATGGCTTTTCAATACACAAATGCAGAATACTTGGACATGGTTCATGTGTATGCGCGTGCAAATGAAAGCTTGCCGGGCGCAATCAATTTGTACCGGGAGATGTTCCCCAATCGTCGAGTACCTACGGCCAGCGTCATCTTAAACGCTAATCAAAGATTACGAGACTTCGGACAGTTCCGTGTTCCAACACATGCCCAAGGAAACGTCTTGTGTATGTCAACAGAGAGGAGTTGAAATTAAAAATCAATAGTGCTTTCGAAACTATTAAAAGTGACCCATTCGTATTAAATCGTGTGAAAGACAATATGTGTAAACGTGCCGAACTGTGTATCACACGAGAAGGAGCTCGCTTTGAACATTTGTTAAGGTTAGTGTAGTTATGTAGGTAAATAGGTAGTTTAATGATTGACAATTGTTGTAAATAAGAATGATTCCATTTTTAAATACGCCGGAAATACCAAGATAGGTAAACAGTTCATATTATTTTTCGTGTCAAGGTCACACCATTTACCTAGTCAATAAATTGGTTGCTTAAACGAAAGAAATATCTTGGTATTTTTGCCTGTCCTAAGCCAGGATTAAAGTATGAAGGGAATTGGATCATTTTTGTTTATCTAACGTCTAACACGCGGCGGCGCGCGGCGTTTGGATGTAGGTAAACTACCGCGCGATAACTACATATACCTACGTACATAACTGTTTTGTGTCGATAACGCAGCTAGGGTATCCACGCGATCCGTAATTAATTACATAACTTTTGGTTAACTTTACTTAGAAGTTTATTAATATTTATGTTATATTAATTTTTATTTTGTCATATATGATCGTCAACTACCACGTCCTTAAATATTGATAGTAATTCACCAGTCACCCTGTATAATAAGAGCTACTAAAATAACATTTTTTTATAAAAGTTAATGAGTGTTTTCAACACGATAAAGGAAAAACTTTACTGACATTCCATAAATCTGATTGTATTCAATTTTTGCAGCGTCGTTTTATCAAGTGGTTATACTAACAGGAAGTGTTTGTCACTGTCAAGCGGCGTGTCACACTCGCGACACAGAAGACCCCCTTGTATGACCAACGTGACACCTTCATACGTGTCGCTGATGGCGTGACACGCGACGTCCTTGATTTTCCTTTGTTCTGAAAAAAAATATATTATTATATAATTGCAGTTTGTTAATTGTAGATAAATAAGTAGCAGAATATACAAGTAGCAGTAGAGTTATATGACGTACATACCTTGGGCAGGTTAATCAAGTGCTCAGTAGAACACAGAGGTAGAACCTCCTCGAACGGGTTGTGGTCTCGAATCTGATGCTCTTTCAGTTGACCGGAAAAACATTATACGTATTAATGTGTGTATTGAACTCATTTTATTGTAAATGAAACTAATATTTTTCGGATATACTACGCTACTTGATTTCTGATAAAAATTACATACTCCCGACGTTTCGGCTACTTTTCAGCAACCGTGATCACGGGCAGACGAGATGTGAGCGTTTATTTTTATTGTATAATGAGACTAGTAAACCCGGCGAACTCCGTTTCGCCACCAGGCTTTGTTTTATGTAACATTTCGTTTGGTGATTAAAAGATGAAGAATTTTTTTATTGTTTTATATTTGAAAAGGAAAATTTTAATTTCGTTTCACAACAGTAATGAATTCATTTCGATTACAGAAATGAAGTGTTATTTAGTTGAACTTCTCTAAGTAAATAAAAGTGAATCCAAAGTAGATACCGAATCGAAGCGTTATACGTGTCCGCAAATTATCCGTTTCATTGAAGTGCTCCTTTGTAAACCACATTTTTTGTTTTTTGGTTTTTTGGTTTCCGAACTCCTGAACACGCAAAGTTTAACTGCCCATGTGAAAAACAATGATTTTCTAAATTTATCCCGCAAATACTCAATGGTTTTAAGAGTTTAAACTACAAACACAATACCGGTTTGTCACATGAAATTAACTGAGCAGAGAACAACGAGTAGCCTTCAAACAATGTATCATGCACCGGCACCATCTACTTAAAATATTGATTTGTAGTACTGTTACGTATCAGAAATGGCGCTGTATGTGAAAAAAGATTGTCCCGCTTTTCTGTTGAAAATTTTCCTGAATTTTTTTTTTTGTTATAAACCTGACGGAGTCAGAGACCTTTCCAACGAATGCAAAACCCTGGAAATCGGTTCGGTCGTTCTGGAGTTGCGTCAGGAAGAAAGAACGGACTTATTTTTATATAGTAGATTTAAGACTTGCGAGTATTAATTTAAATGAAAGTAATATTTTCGGAATACTTTGCGTATTTTATTCTTTTTAAAAACACCACACTCCCGACAACTCGTCTGCCTTAATCACGGTTGCTGAAAATATTAGTTTCATCTGTTTATATAGTACTTACAGTTGTATTATTCACCGAGACGTACGAATCTCAGCACACATCTCGTACATTTAATCTCCAGCTCCTTGTCCTGGTGTTGTTTGAGATGGTCCATGTAGAGGAGCACGTTGGCCGTCAGCTCACAGCCTTCAGCGTACACTGGAATCATCTGAAGACAGATATACGATGATTTTAATTTCTTCTACGTAGTATACTATTTGATGTGACCTATTAAAATTTATATTGAAACTGAAATAAATGAATTCCTCCTTACGAAACGAATGTTTATTTAAGCCGTTTTTTTAAATTACTTTAAGAGTTTTGAATAAAGAGCAAATATGTTCTACAAAATTGTTATTAAGACATGAAAATTTTATTTTGATTTTATGTGACATGAAAATTTGGTTTATTTTGTTAAAACTAGGCACTATTTAAGCTTATTGAGCGGCAAATGTCATAATATATTATAATATAATCGCAAAACAGTATGAGTAATCACTAGTAGATACTCACAGGCTCTACTTCATCAGCAGGTTTTGGTTCTTCCCTGACGGTGTTGGCTCGTGCTAGTTCCTCAGTTAAGTACGCGCTTGTGTGTTGTGTCACGAGGAGATGAGATAGAATGTCCGTGCCTGGAGTAATATTATATTAGAACAACAAAGTTTTTTCATAAATAATTGCAAATATTTACGAACTGTATACAATTTTTGCGTCGTGACAATAAAATCTGTTAATACTACATACTTGTTTAATTTAATGATGCCGTCTGGGGATTAAAATCTTAATATTTTATTAGTTACTATAGTCATTGGTTAATTGTATATTTTATATTGATCTATATATGCTGCTGGTCTAACAGTTACATAGTTAGTTATAAAATTTATAAAAGAAAATGAAAATATATTATATTGATTGACATCCTATAACCAGTGTAAACTGACTTATGTCTGTAGAGTATTCGCAGACGCAGTATAGCGTGGGAGCGGGTCTAGGAGCGGCCTCCAGTGAAAGTGAGCCGGCGCAATATCCACTGTGTCTCAACATCGCTCGGTAACATGATGTAGCATATGGACACTTGCTGCGCGACGTGAGACCGCTGTATATTGAGAATATTAAAATTATACTTTAGTATGTATTAAACATTTGGTATATTATTTATCTAATCTTTCTTCATTAGAAAATATAGAAATATTAAAAAGATGATATCACTATACAGGGTGACTGGTGAATTACTATCAATATTTAAGGAGCATACTCGGTACATGATTCTCATTCGAATTATGTAAAAAAAATAGGTACTTAATTTTTGACCAAATTTCCGTATAAATAAATAAAGTTTGGACACGTACCCAGCTTTGCCGGCGCCAGTGTGTCGCTACTCCCCAACCCCCGCCCCGTGGCTAGCGGGCCATTAGTCGGCTATTAGTCGTGCGAGCGCCGCCGTAAGGTCCGTACGTTCGTCTTCCCGCGCGCGCGCCTGGCGATCAATCTTACGCGTATACCTAATAATAATCTGTCGTGTGTGCGTGTGACCCGTTATTACTTATTAGTAATTAAATATGGCTTTTCAATACACAAATGCAGAATACTTGGACATGGTTCATGTGTATGCGCGTGCAAATGAAAGCTTGCCGGGCGCAATCAATTTGTACCGGGAGATGTTCCCCAATCGTCGAGTACCTACGGCCAGCGTCATCTTAAACGCTAATCAAAGATTACGAGACTTCGGACAGTTCCGTGTTCCAACACATGCCCAAGGAAACGTCTTGTGTATGTCAACAGAGAGGAGTTGAAATTAAAAATCAATAGTGCTTTCGAAACTATTAAAAGTGACCCATTCGTATTAAATCGTGTGAAAGACAATATGTGTAAACGTGCCGAACTGTGTATCACACGAGAAGGAGCTCGCTTTGAACATTTGTTAAGGTTAGTGTAGTTATGTAGGTAAATAGGTAGTTTAATGATTGACAATTGTTGTAAATAAGAATGATTCCATTTTTAAATACGCCGGAAATACCAAGATAGGTAAACAGTTCATATTATTTTTTTCGTGTCAAGGTCACACCATTTACCTAGTCAATAAATTGGTTGCTTAAACGAAAGAAATATCTTGGTATTTTTGCCTGTCCTAAGCCAGGATTAAAGTATGAAGGGAATTGGATCATTTTTGTTTATCTAACGTCTAACACGCGGCGGCGCGCGGCGTTTGGATGTAGGTAAACTACCGCGCGATAACTACATATACCTACGTACATAACTGTTTTGTGTCGATAACGCAGCTAGGGTATCCACGCGATCCGTAATTAATTACATAACTTTTGGTTAACTTTACTTAGAAGTTTATTAATATTTATGTTATATTAATTTTTATTTTGTCATATATGATCGTCAACTACCACGTCCTTAAATATTGATAGTAATTCACCAGTCACCCTGTATAATAAGAGCTACTAAAATAACATTTTTTTATAAAAGTTAATGAGTGTTTTCAACACGATAAAGGAAAAACTTTACTGACATTCCATAAATCTGATTGTATTCAATTTTTGCAGCGTCGTTTTATCAAGTGGTTATACTAACAGGAAGTGTTTGTCACTGTCAAGCGGCGTGTCACACTCGCGACACAGAAGACCCCCTTGTATGACCAACGTGACACCTTCATACGTGTCGCTGATGGCGTGACACGCGACGTCCTTGATTTTCCTTTGTTCTGAAAAAAATATATTATTATATAATTGCAGTTTGTTAATTGTAGATAAATAAGTAGCAGAATATACAAGTAGCAGTAGAGTTATATGACGTACATACCTTGGGCAGGTTAATCAAGTGCTCAGTAGAACACAGAGGTAGAACCTCCTCGAACGGGTTGTGGTCTCGAATCTGATGCTCTTTCAGTTGACCGGAAAAAACATTATACGTATTAATGTGTGTATTGAACTCATTTTATTGTAAATGAAACTAATATTTTTCGGATATACTACGCTACTTGATTTCTGATAAAAATTACATACTCCCGACGTTTCGGCTACTTTTCAGCAACCGTGATCACGGGCAGACGAGATGTGAGCGTTTATTTTTATTGTATAATGAGACTAGTAAACCCGGCGAACTCCGTTTCGCCACCAGGCTTTGTTTTATGTAACATTTCGTTTGGTGATTAAAAGATGAAGAATTTTTTTATTGTTTTATATTTGAAAAGGAAAATTTTAATTTCGTTTCACAACAGTAATGAATTCATTTCGATTACAGAAATGAAGTGTTATTTAGTTGAACTTCTCTAAGTAAATAAAAGTGAATCCAAAGTAGATACCGAATCGAAGCGTTATACGTGTCCGCAAATTATCCGTTTCATTGAAGTGCTCCTTTGTAAACCACATTTTTTGTTTTTTTAGGTTTTTTGGTTTCCGAACTCCTGAACACGCAAAGTTTAACTGCCCATGTGAAAAAACAATGATTTTTCTAAATTTATCCCGCAAATACTCAATGGTTTTAAGAGTTTAAACTACAAACACAATACCGGTTTGTCACATGAAATTAACTGAGCAGAGAACAACGAGTAGCCTTCAAACAATGTATCATGCACCGGCACCATCTACTTAAAATATTGATTTGTAGTACTGTTACGTATCAGAAATGGCGCTGTATGTGAAAAAAGATTGTCCCGCTTTTCTGTTGAAAATTTTCCTGAATTTTTTTTTTGTTATAAACCTGACGTAGTCAGAGACCTTTCCAACGAATGCAAAACCCTGGAAATCGGTTCGGTCGTTCTGGAGTTGCGTCAGGAAGAAAGAACGGACTTATTTTTATATAGTAGATTTAAGACTTGCGACTATTAATTTAAATGAAAGTAATATTTTCGGAATACTTTGCGTATTTTATTCTTTTTAAAAACACCACACTCCCGACAACTCGTCTGCCTTAATCACGGTTGCTGAAAATATTAGTTTCATCTGTTTATATAGTACTTACAGTTGTATTATTCACCGAGACGTACGAATCTCAGCACACATCTCGTACATTTAATCTCCAGCTCCTTGTCCTGGTGTTGTTTGAGATGGTCCATGTAGAGGAGCACGTTGGCCGTCAGCTCACAGCCTTCAGCGTACACTGGAATCATCTGAAGACAGATATACGATGATTTTAATTTCTTCTACGTAGTATACTATTTGATGTGACCTATTAAAATTTATATTGAAACTGAAATAAATGAATTCCTCCTTACGAAACGAATGTTTATTTAAGCCGTTTTTAAATTACTTTAAGAGTTTTGAATAAAGAGCAAATATGTTCTACAAAATTGTTATTAAGACATGAAAATTTTATTTTGATTTTATGTGACATGAAAATTTGGTTTATTTTGTTAAAACTAGGCACTATTTAAGCTTATTGAGCGGCAAATGTCATAATATATTATAATATAATCGCAAAACAGTATGAGTAATCACTAGTAGATACTCACAGGCTCTACTTCATCAGCAGGTTTTGGTTCTTCCCTGACGGTGTTGGCTCGTGCTAGTTCCTCAGTTAAGTACGCGCTTGTGTGTTGTGTCACGAGGAGATGAGATAGAATGTCCGTGCCTGGAGTAATATTATATTAGAACAACAAAGTTTTTCATAAATAATTGCAAATATTTACGAACTGTATACAATTTTTGCGTCGTGACAATAAAATCTGTTAATACTACATACTTGTTTAATTTAATGATGCCGTCTGGGGATTAAAATCTTAATATTTTATTAGTTACTATAGTCATTGGTTAATTGTATATTTTATATTGATCTATATATGCTGCTGGTCTAACAGTTACATAGTTAGTTATAAAATTTATAAAAGAAAATGAAAATATATTATATTGATTGACATCCTATAACCAGTGTAAACTGACTTATGTCTGTAGAGTATTCGCAGACGCAGTATAGCGTGGGAGCGGGTCTAGGAGCGGCCTCCAGTGAAAGTGAGCCGGCGCAATATCCACTGTGTCTCAACATCGCTCGGTAACATGATGTAGCATATGGACACTTGCTGCGCGACGTGAGACCGCTGTATATTGAGAATATTAAAATTATACTTTAGTATGTATTAAACATTTGGTATATTATTTATCTAATCTTTCTTCATTAGAAAATATAGAAATATTAAAAAGATGATATCACTATACAGGGTGACTGGTGAATTACTATCAATATTTAAGGAGCATACTCGGTACATGATTCTCATTCGAATTATGTAAAAAAAATAGGTACTTAATTTTTGACCAAATTTCCGTATAAATAAATAAAGTTTGGACACGTACCCAGCTTTGCCGGCGCCAATGTGTCGCTACTCCCCAACCCCCGCCCCGTGGCTAGCGGGCCATTAGTCGGCTATTAGTCGTGCGAGCGCCGCCGTAAGGTCCGTACGTTCGTCTTCCCGCGCGCGCGCCTGGCGATCAATCTTACGCGTATACCTAATAATAATCTGTCGTGTGTGCGTGTGACCCGTTATTACTTATTAGTAATTAAATATGGCTTTTCAATACACAAATGCAGAATACTTGGACATGGTTCATGTGTATGCGCGTGCAAATGAAAGCTTGCCGGGCGCAATCAATTTGTACCGGGAGATGTTTCCCCAATCGTCGAGTACCTACGGCCAGCGTCATCTTAAACGCTAATCAAAGATTACGAGACTTCGGACAGTTCCGTGTTCCAACACATGCCCAAGGAAACGTCTTGTGTATGTCAACAGAGAGGAGTTGAAATTAAAAATCAATAGTGCTTTCGAAACTATTAAAAGTGACCCATTCGTATTAAATCGTGTGAAAGACAATATGTGTAAACGTGCCGAACTGTGTATCACACGAGAAGGAGCTCGCTTTGAACATTTGTTAAGGTTAGTGTAGTTATGTAGGTAAATAGGTAGTTTAATGATTGACAATTGTTGTAAATAAGAATGATTCCATTTTTAAATACGCCGGAAATACCAAGATAGGTAAAACAGTTCATATTATTTTTCGTGTCAAGGTCACACCATTTACCTAGTCAATAAATTGGTTGCTTAAACGAAAGAAATATCTTGGTATTTTTGCCTGTCCTAAGCCAGGATTAAAGTATGAAGGGAATTGGATCATTTTTGTTTATCTAACGTCTAACACGCGGCGGCGCGCGGCGTTTTGGATGTAGGTAAACTACCGCGCGATAACTACATATACCTACGTACATAACTGTTTTGTGTCGATAACGCAGCTAGGGTATCCACGCGATCCGTAATTAATTACATAACTTTTTGGTTAACTTTACTTAGAAGTTTATTAATATTTATGTTATATTAATTTTTATTTTGTCATATATGATCGTCAACTACCACGTCCTTAAATATTGATAGTAATTCACCAGTCACCCTGTATAATAAGAGCTACTAAAATAACATTTTTTTATAAAAGTTAATGAGTGTTTTCAACACGATAAAGGAAAAACTTTACTGACATTCCATAAATCTGATTGTATTCAATTTTTTGCAGCGTCGTTTTATCAAGTGGTTATACTAACAGGAAGTGTTTTGTCACTGTCAAGCGGCGTGTCACACTCGCGACACAGAAGACCCCCTTGTATGACCAACGTGACACCTTCATACGTGTCGCTGATGGCGTGACACGCGACGTCCTTGATTTTCCTTTGTTCTGAAAAAAAATATATTATTATATAATTGCAGTTTGTTAATTGTAGATAAATATAAGTAGCAGAATATACAAGTAGCAGTAGAGTTATATGACGTACATACCTTGGGCAGGTTAATCAAGTGCTCAGTAGAACACAGAGGTAGAACCTCCTCGAACGGGTTGTGGTCTCGAATCTGATGCTCTTTCAGTTGACCGGAAAAACATTATACGTATTAATGTGTGTATTGAACTCATTTTATTGTAAATGAAACTAATATTTTTCGGATATACTACGCTACTTGATTTCTGATAAAAATTACATACTCCCGACGTTTCGGCTACTTTTCAGCAACCGTGATCACGGGCAGACGAGATGTGAGCGTTTATTTTTATTGTATAATGAGACTAGTAAACCCGGCGAACTCCGTTTCGGCCACCAGGCTTTGTTTTTATGTAACATTTCGTTTGGTGATTAAAAGATGAAGAATTTTTTTATTGTTTTTTATATTTGAAAAGGAAAATTTTAATTTCGTTTCACAACAGTAATGAATTCATTTCGATTACAGAAATGAAGTGTTATTTAGTTGAACTTCTCTAAGTAAATGAAAGTGAATCCAAAGTAGATACCGAATCGAAGCGTTATACGTGTCCGCAAATTATCCGTTTCATTGAAGTGCTCCTTTGTAAACCACATTTTTTGTTTTTTTTTGTTTTTTGGTTTCCGAACTCCTGAACACGCAAAGTTTAACTGCCCATGTGAAAAACAATGATTTTCTAAATTTATCCCGCAAATACTCAATGGTTTTTAAGAGTTTAAAACTACAAACACAATACCGGTTTGTCACATGAAATTAACTGAGCAGAGAACAACGAGTAGCCTTCAAACAATGTATCATGCACCGGCACCATCTACTTAAAATATTGATTTGTAGTACTGTTACGTATCAGAAATGGCGCTGTATGTGAAAAAAGATTGTCCCGCTTTTCTGTTGAAATTTTTCCTGAATTTTTTTTTTTTTGTTATAACTGGTGTTGTTTGAGTTATGGTGCGCATGTAAGTCAGGAGTGCACATCGGGAGTTTCAGTCCGTTGGTGCTCGTCACAGCTCCCAGGCCATGTGGAGGCGTACAGGCGTAGGCTGGAGATCATCTGACATTACAGGATATACGGGATGATGTTTAATTATTGGGCTTCTAGCGTAGTATTATAGGCTGATTTTGAAAAATATTGTGGGGACGCTGTTACTCTAAGAAATTAATATTGAGAACTGAAAATTAAATGAATTCTTCTCCTTACGGAGGACAATGCATGTTTAGTATAGAGTGCAGCCGTTTTTGTAAATCTACTTTAAGAGTTTTGAATAAAGAGGGGCTTAGATACTGTTCTATACCCAATGGTTATTAAGACAGTGAGAAATTTTGATTTCATGATATTTATTGTGGACCATGAAATATTTGGTTTATTTTAGTTTAAAGACTGAGGGTCACTATTTAAGCTTATTGAGCGCAATATGATCATATATATATTTATAATGAGAATCCAAAAA
>CAKASE010000024.1:0-104944 GCA_916720795.1 Danaus chrysippus | reverse complement strand
TATTATTATAAACAATATTTTCTTTGTATATACAAATATGAAGCGCCTGATTATAAACTATTTATAGCGGAAACGTTATTGCTCTTAGATGGCTGTAGGCGCGAACAGTATCTTTAATATTAAGAAAAACAATATTTTCTTTGAGCAAAACATTGTATATACAAATATGACAGCGCCTGATTATAAACTATTTATAGCGGAAACGTTATTGCTCTTAGATGGCTGTAGGCGCGAACAGTATCTTTAATATTAAGAAAAACAATATTTTCTTTGAGCAAATTATATTATTATAAACAATATTTTCTTTGTATATACAAATATGAAGCGCCTGATTATAAACTATTTATAGCGGAAACGTTATTGCTCTTAGATGGCTGTAGGCGCGAACAGTATCTTTAATATTAAGAAAAACAATATTTTCTTTGAGCAAAACATTGTATATACAAATATGAAGCGCCTGATTATAAACTATTTATAGCGGAAACGTTATTGCTCTTAGATGGCTGTAGGCGCGAACAGTATCTTTAATATTAAGAAAAACAATATTTTCTTTGAGCTTTGAGCAAAACATTGTATATACAAATATGAAGCGCCTGATTATAAACTATTTATAGCGGAAACGTTATTGCTCTTTGGCTGTAGGCGCGAACAGTATCTTTAATATTAAGAAAAACAATATTTTCTTTGAGCAAAAATATTGTATATACAAATATGAAGCGCCTGATTATAAACTATTTATAGCGGAAACGTTATTGCTCTTAGATGGCTGTAGGCGCGAACAGTATCTTTAATATTAAGAAAAACAATATTTTCTTTGAGCAAAACAAACAATTTTTCTTTGTATATACAAATATGAAGCGCCTGATTATAAACTATTTATAGCGGAAACGTTATTGCTCTTAGATGGCTGTAGGCGCGAACAGTATCTTTAATATTAAGAAAAAACAATATTTTCTTTGAGCAAATTATATTATTATAAACAATATTTTCTTTGTATATACAAATATGAAGCGCCTGATTTATAAACTATTTATAGCGGAAACGTTATTGCTCTTAGATGGCTGTAGGCGCGAACAGTATCTTTAATATTAAGAAAAACAATATTTTCTTTGAGCAAATTATATTATATAAACAATATTTTCTTTGCCAAATATGAAGCGCCTGATTATAAACTATTTATAGCGGAAACGTTATTGCTCTTAGATGGCTGTAGGCGCGAACAGTATCTTTAATATTAAGAAAAACAATATTTTCTTTGAGCAAATTATATTATTATAAACAATATTTTTTGAGCTTTGTATATACAAATATGAAGCGCCTGATTATAAACTATTTATAGCGGAAACGTTATTGCTCTTAGATGGCTGTAGGCGCGAACAGTATCTTTAATATTAAGAAAAACAATATTATTTTCTTTGAGCAAAACAATATTTTGTTTGTATATACAAATATGAAGCGCCTGATTATAAACTATTTATAGCGGAAACGTTATTGCTCTTAGATGGCTGTAGGCGCGAACAGTATCTTAATATTAAGAAAAACAATATTTTCTTTGAGCAAATTATATTTTATTTGAAACAAAATTTTCTTTGTATATACAAATATGAAGCGCCTGATTATAAACTATATTTATAGCGGAAACGTTATTGCTCTTAGATGGCTGTAGGCGCGAACAGTATCTTTAATATTAAGAAAAACAATATTTTCTTTGAGCAAAACATTGTATAAACAATATTTTCTTTGTATATACAAATATGAAGCGCCTGATTATAAACTATTTATAGCGGAAACGTTATTGCTCTTAGATGGCTGTAGGCGCGAACAGTATCTTTAATATTAAGAAAAACAATATTTTCTTTGAGCAAATTATATTATTATAAAAAAACAATATTTTCTTTGTATATACAAATATGAAGCGCCTGATTATAAACTATTTATAGCGGAAACGTTATTGCTCTTAGATGGCTGTAGGCGCGAACAGTATCTTTAATATTAAGAAAAACATATATTTCTTTGAGCAAATTATATTATTATAAACAATACTTTGTATATACAAATATGAAGCGCCTGATTATAAAACTATTTATATAGCGGAAACGTTATTGCTCTTAGATGGCTGTAGGCGCGAACAGTATCTTTAATATTAAGAAAAAACAATATTTTCTTTGAGCAAAAAATATTATTATAAACAATATTTTCTTTGTATATATGAAATATGAAGCGCCTGATTATAAACTATTTATAGCGGAAACGTTATTGCTCTTAGATGGCTGTAGGCGCGAACAGTATCTTTAATATTAAGAAAAACAATATTTTCTTTGAGCAAATTATATTATTATATACAAAATATGAAGGCGCCTGATTTATAAAACTATTTTATAAGCCCCCCCCCCCCCCCCTGAAACGTATTGCTCTCTTAGATGGCTGTAGGGCGCGAACAGTATCTTTAATAGTAAGAAAAAACAATATTTTACTGTGTATATACAAATATTGAAAGCGCTATATAAAACTATTTATAGCGGAGGAAAAGAAGTTATTTGCTCTTAGATGGGTGTAGGGCGCGAACAGTATCTTTAATAATTAAGAAAAAACAATATTTTCTTTGTTATATTATTTAAACAATATTTCTTTTGTATCTACAAATAGAGCGCACTCGATTATAAACTTATCTTATAGCGGGAAAACGTTATTTGCTCCATAGGAGGCTGTAGGCGCGAACAGTATCTTTAATATTAAGAAAAAAAACAATATCTTTGAGCAAATTATGTTATATAAACAATATTTTCGTGTATATAAATTGAAGCGCATGAATTATAAACTATTTATAGCGGAAACGTTATTATGCCTCTTAGATGGCTGTAGTGCGTCGAACAGTATCTTTAATATTAAGAAAAACAATATTTTCTTGAGCAAAAATAATTATTATAAACAATATTTCTTGTATATTACAAATATTGAAGCGCATGATTATAAACTATTTATAGCGGAGGGACAACGTATTGCTCTTCAGATGCTTGTAGGAGCGAAACAAGTATCTTTAATATTAAGAAAAAACAATATTTCTTTGAGCATATTTATTATTATAAACAATATTTCTGTGTACATACAAATATGAAGCGCACCGGATTATGAAATATTTACTAGCGGAAACGTTAGTGCTCTTAGATGGCTGTAGGCTGCCGTAACAGTATCTTTAATATTAAGAAAAAACAATATTTTCTTTGAGCAAATTATATTTATTATAAACAATATTTTCTTTGTATTACAAATATGAAGCGCCTGATTATAACCTATTTATAGGAGGAAACGTGATGCTAGCGTATATTGATCGTAGATGGCGGTAGGCGCGAAAACAGTATCTTTAATATGAAGAAAAACAATAGTTTCTTGAGCCAAATTATATTATTATAAACAATTATTTCTTTGTATAACAAATATGGAAGCGCTGATTATAAACATTTATAGCGCAAACGTATATTGATCGTAGATGGATTGTAGCGCGAACAGATACTTTAATATAAGAAAAAAACAGTATTTCTTCGAGCAAATTAATATTATTATAACAATATTTTTCTTTGTATATACAAATATGAAGCGCATGATTATAAACTATTATAGCAGAAAACGTTTTTTATTTTTTTTATTCTGCTATTAGATGGCTGTAGGCGCGAACAGTATCTATAATATTAAGAAAAACAATATATTCTTCGAGCAAATTATATTATTATAAACAATATTTTCTTTGTATATACAAATCTGAAGCGCCTGATTAGAAAATATTATAGCGGAAACGTGTATTTATGTCTTAGATGGCTGTAGGCGCGAACAGTTATCTTTAATGTTAAGAAAAACCAAATTTCTTTGAGCAAATTATAATATTATAAACAAATTTTTCTTTGTATATACAAAATATGAAGCGCTGATTTATAAACTATTTCTAGCGGAACGGTTATTGCTCTTAGATGGGCTGTCAGGCCGCGAACAGTATCGTTAATTATTAAGAAAAAAACACATATTTTCTTTGGAGCATATTACATTATTATGAACAATCTTTTCTTTGTATTAACAAATATGAAGCGCTGATATAAACTTATTTATAGCGGAAAAACGTTAGGTCCCCTAGATGGATGTAGGCGCGGAACATTATCTTTAACATATTAAGAAAGAAACAATATTCCTTTTGAGCAAATTACATTATATATACAAATATTGAAGCGCCTGATTATAAAACTATTATAGCGCAAACGTTATTGCTCCCCAACTTAGAATGGCTGTAGGCGCGAACAGTATCTTTAATATTGCTAAGAAAAACAATATTTGGTTCGAGCAATATTATATTATTATTAAACAATATTTTTTTTTTATATACAAAATATGAAGCGCCCTGATTATAAACTATTTATAGCGGAAACGTTTATTGCTCTTAGATGGCGTGTAGGCGCGAACAGTATCTTTAATATTAAGAAAAACAATAGTTTCTTCGAGCAAATTATATTATTATAAACAATATTTATTATATATACAAATATGAAGCGCCTGATTATAAAACCATTATATGCGGAAACGTTATTGGCTCTTAGATGGCTGTAGCCCCAGCGCGAAAACAGTATCTTTTAATATTAAGACACAACAATATTCTGTCTTGAGGCAAAATTATATTATTAATAAACAATATTTTCTTTGTATATACAAATATGAAGCGCCTGATTATAAACTATTTATAGCGGAAACGTTATTTGCTCTGAGATGGCTGTAGGCGCGAACCAGTATCTTTAATATTAAGAAAAACAATATTTTCTTTGAGCAAATTATAGTATATTATAACAATATTTTCCATTTGTATATACCAAATATGAAGCGCCTGATTATAAACTATTTATAGCGTGAAAAACGTTATTGCTCTTAGGATGGCTGTAGGCGCGAACAGTATCTTTAATATTAAGAAAAAAACAATATTTTCTTTGAGCAAATTATATTAGTATAAACAATATTTCTTTGTATATACAAATATGAAGCGCCTGATTAATAAACTATTTATAGCGGAAACGTTATTGCTCTTAGATGGCTGTAGGGCGCGAACAGTATCTTAATATTAAGGAAAAAACATATTTTCTTTGAGCAAATTATATTATTATAAACAATATTTTCTTTGTATATACAAATATGAAGCGCGCTGATTATAAACTATTTATAGCGGAAACGTTATTGCTCTTAGATGGCTGTAGGGCGCGAACAGTATCTTTAATATTAGAAAAACAATATTTTCTTTGAGCAAATTATATTATTATAAACAATATATTTCTTTGTATATACAAATATGAAGCGCCTGATTATAAACTATTTATAGCGGAAAACGTTATTGCTCTTAGATGGCTGTAGGCGCGAACAGTATCTTTAATATTAAGAAAAACAATATTTTCTGTTGAGCAAATTATATTGATTATAAACAATATTTCTTTGTATATACAAATATGGAAGCGCCTGATTATAAACTATTTATAGCGGAAACGTTATTGCTCTTAGATGGCTGTAGGCCGAACAGTATCTTTAATATTAAGAAAACAAATATTTTCTTTGATGCAAATTATATTATTATAAACAATATTTTCTTTGTATATACAAATATGAAGCGGCCTGATTATAACTATTTATAGCGGAAAACGTGATTGCTCTTAGATGGCTGTAGGCGCGAACAGTATCTTTAATATTAAGAAAAACAATATTTTTCTTTGAGCAATTATGATTATATTATAAACAATATTTTCTTTGTATATACAAAGACAAATATGAAGCGCCTGATTAGTTAAAACTATTTATAGCGGAAACGTTATTGCTCTTAGATGGCTGTAGGCGCGAACAGTATCTTTAATATTAAGAAAAAACAATATTTTCTTTGAGCCAATGTTGTATATACAATTTGTATATGGAAATATGCGCGCCTGATTTATAAACTATGTATAGCGGCGAAAACGTTTATTGCTCTTAGATGGCTGTAGGCGCGAAACAGTTATCTTTAATATTAAGAAAAACAATATTTTATTTGAGTAAATGTATATATTATAAACAATATTTTCTTTGTATATACAAATATGAAGCGCCTGATTATAAAACTATTTATAGCGAAACGTTATTGCTCTTAGATGGACGTAGGCGCGAACAGTATCTTAATATTAATAAAAAACAATATTTTCTTTGAGCAATTATATTATTTATAAACAATATTTTCTTTGTATATACAAATATGAAGCAGCGCCTGATTATAAACTATTTATAGCGGAAACGTTATTGCTCTTAGATGGCCTGTAGGCTGCGAACAGTATCTTTAATATAAGAAAAACAATATTTCTTTGAGCAAATTATATTATTATAAACAATATTTTCTTTGTACTATACAAAAATATGAAGCGCCTGATTATAAACTATTTATAGCGGAAACGTTATTGCTCTTAGATGGCTGTAGGCCGCGAACAGTATCTTTAATATTAAGAAAAACAATATTTCTTTGAGCAAATTATATTATTATAAAACAATATTTTCTTTGTATATACAAAAATATGAAGCGCCTGATTATAAACTATTTATAGCGGAAAACGTTATTGCTCTTAGATGGCTGTAGGCGCGAACAGTATCTTTAATATTAAGAAAAACAATATTTCTTTGAGCACACAATGTTGTATATACAAATATGAAGCGCCTGATTATAAACTATTTATAGCGGGAAACGTTATTGCTCTTAGATGGCTGTAGGCGCGAACAGTATCTTTAATATTAAGAAAAAACAATATTTTCTTTGAGCAAATTAATTATTATAAAACAATATTTTCTTTGTATATACAAATATGAAGCGCCTGATTATAAAATATTTATAGCGGAAAACGTTATTGCTCCTTAGATGGCTGTAGGCGCGAACAGTATCTTTAATATTAAGAAAAACAATATTTTCTTGAGCAAATTATATTATTATAAACAAGCTTTTCTTTGTATATTACAAATATGAAGCGCCTGATTATAAACTATTTATAAGCGGAAACGTTATGCTCTTAGATGGCTGTAGGCGCGAACTAGTATCTTTAATATTAAGAAAAAACAATATTTTCTGAGCAAATTATACTAAAAACAATATTTTCTTTGTATATACAAATATGAAGCGCCTGATTATAAAATATTGATATAGCGGAAAACGTTATGCTCTTAGATGGCTGTAGGCGCGAACAGTATCTTTAATATTAAGAAAAAACAATATTTTTCTTTGAGCAAAATTATATTATATAAACAATATTTTTCTTTGTTCATAGTTACAAATATGAAGCGCGCTGATTATAAACTATTTATAGCGGAAACGTTATTGCTCTTAGATGGCTGTAGCGCGAACAGTATCTTAATATTCAAGTTAAGAAAAAACAATATTTTCTTTGAGCAATTATATTATTATAAACACTATTTTCTTTGTATATACAAATATGAAGCGCCTCAGATTATAAAAAATTTATAGCGGAAACGTTATTGCTCTTAGATGGCTGTAGGCAGCGAACAGTATCTTTCATATTAAGAAACAACAATATTTTCTTTGAGGCAAATTATATATATAAACAATGTTTTCTTGTAATATACAACATATGAAGCGCCTGATTATAAACTATTTATAGCGGAAACGTTATTGCTCTTAAGATGGCTGTAGGCGCGAACAGTATCTTTATATTAAGAAAAAAAAACAATATTTTCTTTGAGCAAATTATTTGATATAAAACAAAATTACAAATATGAAGCGCCTGATTATAAAACTATTTATAGCGGAAACGTTATTGGCTCTTAGATGCTGTAGGCGCGAACAGTTATCTTTAATCTTAAAGGAAAAACAATATTTTCCTTTGAGGCACATTGATATTATTATAAAAACATATTTTCTTTGTATATACAAGTATGAAGCGCCGATGCTTATAAACTATTGATAGCGGAAACTTTATTGCCTCTTCGATGGCTGTAGGCGCGAACAGTATCTTTAATATTAAAGAAAAACATTATTTTCTTTGAGCAAAATATATTATTATAAACAATATTTCTTTGTATATACAAAATATGAAGCGCCTGGATTATAAACTATTTATAGCCCTCCCCCCGGAAACGTTAATTGCTCTTAGAAAGATGGCTGTATGCGCGAACAGTATCTTTAATATTAAGATTAAACAATATTCTTGAGCAAAACATTGTATATACAAAATATGAAGCGCCTGATTATAAACTATTTATAGCGGAACGTTATTGCCTAGATGGCTGTAGCGCGAACAGTATCTTTAATATTAAGAAAACAAATTTCTTTGAGCAAAACATTGTATAACAATATGAAAGCGCGTGATTCGAAACGATTTATAGCGGAAACGTTATTGCCCTTAGATGTCTGTAGCGCGAACAATATCTTTTATATTAAGAAAACACAATACTTTCTTTGAGCAAAATGTTGTATATACAAATTATGAAGCGCCTGATAATAAAACTATTATAGCGGAAAACGTTCATGCCTCTTAGATGGCTGATAGGCGCGAACAGTATCTTTTAATATTAAGAAAAACCAATATTGTCTTTGAGCAAATAATTATTAAAACAATATGTTCTGTATATATACAAATATGAAGCGCCTGATTATAAAACTATTTATAGCGGAAAACGTTATTTGCTCTTAGATGGCTGTAGGCGCGAAAAAAAACAGTATCTTTAAGATAAGAAAAACAATATTTTCTTTGAGCAAATTATATTATTATAAACAATATTTTTCTTGTATATACAAATATGAAGCGCCCTGATTGTAAACATATGTATAGCGGAAACGTTATTGCTCTTAGATGGCTGTAGGCGCGAACAGTATCTTTAATATTAAGAAAAACAATATTTTCTTTGAGCAATATGATATTATCTATAAACAATATATTTCTTTGTATATATACAATCATGAAGCGCCTGATTATAAACTATTTATCGAGGAACACGTTATTGCTCTTAGATTGGCCTGTAGGCGCGAACAGTATCTTTAATATTAAGGAAACATAATATTTTCTGTTGAGCAAATTTATTACTATAAACAATATTTTCTTTGTATTAACACAATATGAAGGCGCTTTCTGCTGATATAAACTATTTATAGCCCCCCTGAAGACGTCATTGCCTGTGTAGATGGCTGTAGGCGCGAACAAGTAATCTTTAATATTCAAGAAAAACAATATTTTCTTTGAGCAAAACATTGTATATCCAAATATGAAGCGCCTGAGGATAAACTATTTATAGCGGAAAACGTTATTGCTCTTAGAATGGCTGTAGGCACGCGAACAGTATATTGTAATATTAAGAAAAACAAGATTTTCTTTGAAGCAAATTGTTGTATCTACAAATATGACGCGCCTGATTATAAACTATTTATAGCGGAAACGGTCTTGCTCTTAGAATTGCTGTAGCAGCGAACAGTATCTTTAAATATTAAGAAAAACAATATTTTCTCTGAGCAAATTATGATTATTTAAACATATTTTCTTTGTTTTACAAATAGGAGCCGCCTGATAATAACTATTTATAGCGAAAACGTTATTTGCTCTGAGATGGCTATAGGCGCGAACAGTATCTTTAATATTAAGAAAAACAATTATTTTCTTGAGCAAATGTTTGTATATACAATATGAAGCGCCTGATTATAAGACTATTATAGCGGACGTTATTGGCTCTAGATGGTGTAAGGCGCGAACAGTAATCTTTTACTTATAATTAAGAAAAACAATATTTTCTTTGAGCAAATGTTTGTATATACAATATGAGCGCCTGCTTATAACTATTTATAGCGACAAAACGTATTTGCTCTTAGATGGCTGTAGCGCGACAGTAATCGTTTAATATTAAGAAAACCAATTATTTTCTTTTGGAGCAAATTAATTATTATAAACAATATTTTTTTTGGTATTTACACTATGAAGCGCCTGATTAATAAAAATATTTATAGCGGAAACGTTATTGCTCTTAGGTTTGCTTGTAGGACGGCGAACAGTATCTTTAATAGTAATAAAAAACAATATGTGCTTTGAGCAAAATATGTTAGATAACAATATTTTATTTGTATAGTACATATGAAGCGCCTGATTAATAAACTATTTATAGCGGAAACGTTTATGCCTCGTAGATGGCTGTAGGCGCGAACAGTATCGTAATTATTAATAAAAACAATATTTTCTTTTGAGCAAAAACATTGTATATACAAATATGAAGCGCCTGATTATCAACTATTTTATAGTGGAAACGTTATTGCTCTTATGATGGCTGATAGGCGCTGAACAGTATCTTTAAATATTAAGAAAAACCAATATTTTCTTTGAAGCCAATTATATTATTAGAAACAATATTTTTCTTTGTATATACAAATATGAAGCGCCTGATTATAAACCTATTTATAGAGCGGAAAACGTTATTGCTATTAGATGGCTGTAGGCGCGTAACAGTATCTTTAATATTAAGAAAAAACAATATTTTTCTTGAGCAAAACATGTGTATACAAATATGACGCGCCTGATTTATCAAAATAGATTTATAGCGGAAACTTTATTCTATCTTAGATGGCTGTAGGCGCGAACAGTATCTTTAATATTAAGAAAAATACCAATATTTTCTTTGAGCAAATTATATTTTATAAACAATGTTTTTCTTGTATATACAAATATGAAGCGCCGGGATTATAAACTACTTATAGCGGAAACGTTATTGCTCTTAGATGGCTGTAAGGCGCGAACAGTAATCTTTAATATTAAGAAAAACAATATTTTCTTTGAGCAAAACATGTCTTGTATACAATAATGAAGCGCCTGATTATAAACTATTTTATAGGCGGAAAACTTTATTGCTCTTAGATGGCTGTAGGCGCGAACAGTATCTTTTAATTATTCAGAAAAACACTATTTTTCTTTGAGCAAATTATATTATTATAAACAATATTTTCTTTGTATATACAAATATGAAGCGCCTGATAATAAACTGTTTATAGCGGAACCGTTCTTGCTCTTAGATGGCTGTAGTCGCGAACAGTATCCTTTAATATTAAGAACAATATTTTCTTTTAGCAAATTATATTATTATAACAATAACATCTTTGTATATACCAAATTATGAAGCGCCTGATTATAACTATTTATAGCGGAAACGTTTATTGCTTCATGAGATGGCGGTGTAGGCGCGAACAGTATCTTTAATATAAAAAACATATTTTCTTTGAGCAAATTTATTCTTATAAACATATTTTTCTTTTGAGGGCAATTATTTTTATTATAAACATATTTTTCTTTGTATATACAAATATGTAAGCGCACTGCCGATTATAAACTATTTATGCCCCCCCCCCCCCCCCCGGAAACGTTATTGACTCCTTAGATGGCTGTAGGCCGCGAACAGTATCTTTTAAATTAAGAAAAACAATATTTTTCTTTGAGCAAATATATTATTATAAACAATATTTCTTTGTAATATACAAATATGAAGCGCCTGATTATAAAACTATTTATAGCGGAAACGTTATTGCTTCTTAGATGGCTGTAGTCGAGAACAGTATCTTTAATATTAAGAAAAACAATATTTTCCTTTGAGGCAAATTATTTATTATAAACAATATTTTCTTTGTATATACAAATTATGAAGCGCCTGATTATAAACTATTTATAGCGGAAACGTGTATTGCTCTTAGATGGATCGTAGGCGCGAAACCAGTATCTTTAATATTAAGAAAAACAATTTTTTCTTTGAGCAAATTATATTATTAGAAACACTTTTTCTTTGTATAGACAAATATGAAGCGCCTGATTTATAAACTATTTATAGCCGAAACGTTTATTGCTCTTAGATGGCTGTAGGCGCGAACAGTATCTTTAATATTACGAAAAACAATATTTCTGGATCAAATTATATTATTATAAAACAATATTTTCTTTGTAGTATAAAAATATGAAGCGCGCTGATTATAAAACTATTTATAGCGGAAACAGTTATTGCTCTTAGATGGCTGTAGTCGCGAAACAGTATCTTTAATATTAAGAAAAACAATATGTTCTTTGAGCAAATTATGTTGTTATAAACATATTTTCTTGTATATACAAATCTGAAGCGCCTCTGATTATAAAACTATTTATAGGCGAACACTTTAGTGCGCCTTAGATGGATGTAGGCGCGAACAGTATCTTTTACTATTAAGAAACACAATATTTTCTTTGAGCAAATTTTATATTATTATAAACAATATTTTCTTTGTATAGTACAAATTGAAGAGCCTGATTATAAAATATTTATAGCGGAAAACGTTATTGACTCGTAGATGGCTGTAGGCGCGGAACAGTATCTTTTAAATATTAAGAAAAACAATATTTTCTTTGAGCAAAGATATTATTCTAAAACAATGTTGTATTTTGTATATACAAATATGAAGCGCCTGATTCTAAACTATTTATAGCGTAAACTTTATTGCTCTTAGATGGCTGTAAGGCGCGAACAGTATCTTAATATGAAGAAAAACAATATTTCTTTGAGCAAATGAGATTATTATAAATAATATTTTCTTTGAGCAAATTTATATTCATTAATAACAATATTTTCTTTGTATATACAAATATGAAGCGCCCTGATTATAAACTATTTATAGCCCCGGAAACTGTTATTGCTCTTAGATGGCTGTAGGCGCGAAAAGTATCTTTAATTATAAGAAAAACAATATTTTCTTTGACAAATTATATTATTATAAACAATGTTTTCTTTGTATATTACAAATATGAAGCGCCTCATGATTAGACACTGTTTATAGCGGCGGAAAGTTATTGCTCTTAGAATAGGGTGTAGGCGGCGAACAGTATCTTTAATATTAAGAAAAAACAATATTTTCTTTGAGCAAATTATAATTATTATAACCAATATTTTTCTTTGTATATACAAATTATGAAGCGCCTGATTATACAACTATGTCATAGCGGAAACGTTATTGCTCTTAGATGGCTGTAGGCGCGAATCAAGTATCTTTAATATTAAGAAAAACAATATTTTCTTGAGCACATGTTGTATATACAAAATCTGAAGCGCCTTGATTAGGAAAACTATTTATAGCCGGAAACTTTATTTGCTCTTAGATGGCTGTAGGCTCGAAAAAAACAGTATGTCTTTATATAAAGAAAAAGCAATATTTACTTGTGAGCAAATTATATTATTATAAACAATATTTTTCCTTTGTATATACCAAATATTGAAGCGCCTGATTATATAACTATTTATAGCGGAAAACGTTATTGCTCTTAGAATGGGTGTAGGGCGCCGAACAGTATCTTTAATATTAAGAAAAACAATATTTTTCTTTGAGCAAAAAATATTATTTATAAACATATTTTCTTTGTAATACAAATATGAAAGCGACGATTATCACTATTTATAGCGGAAACGTTATTGCTCTTAGATGGCTGTAGGCCGACGAACAAGTATCTTTAATATTAAGAAAAAACAATATTTTTTCTTTGAGCAAATTATATTATTATAAACAATATTTTCTTTGAGCAAATAATTTTATTATAACAATATTTTCTTTGTATATACAAATATGAAGCGCCCGATATAAAAACTATTTATAGCGGAAACGTTATGGGGGGGGGGGGGGGGGAGCTTAGATGGGCTCGTAGGGGCGAACAGTATCTTTAATATTAAGAAAAACAATATTTTCTTTGAGCCAATGAATATTATAAACAATATTTCTTTGTCTATACAAATATGAAGCGCCGATTATAACTATTTATAGCGGAAACGTGTTATTGCTCTTAGATGGCTGTAGGCGCGAACCAGTATCTTTAATATTAAGAAAAACACTTTTTTCTTCGAAGCAAATTATTATTATTGATAAACCATATTTCTTTGTATAAACAATATGAAGCGGCATGATTATAAACTATTTAATAGCGGAAAACGTTTCGTGCTCTTAGATGGCGGTAGGCGACGAACAGTATCTTTAACTATTAAGAAAAAAACAATATTTTCTTTGAGCAAACTATATTATTATAAACAAATTTTCTTGTAGATACAAATATGAAGCGCCTGATTATACAACTATTGTCGCGGAAACTGTTATTGCTCTTAGATGGCTGTCAGGCGCCGAAAAGTATCTTTAATATTTAGGAGTTGTAGAAAACAATATTTTCTTTGTACCACTTATATTATGGAAACAAATTTTCTTTTGTATTATACAAATATGAAGTCGCCTGATTATAAACTATTTATAGCGCAAACGTTATTGCTCTTAGATGGCTGTAGGCGCGAACAGTATCTTTAATATTCGAGAAAAATTTCTTTGACAATATTTTTATAACAATATTTTCTTTGAGCAAATATATTATTATAAACAATATTTTCTTTGTATATACAAATATGAAGCGCCTGAATATAGAACTATTTATAGCGGAAACGTTTTGCTCTTAGATGGCTGTAGGCGCGAACAGTATCTTAATATTTAAGAAAAAACCAATATTTTTGCTTTGAGCATTAAAACAATTTTTTCTTTGTATATACAAATATGATGAGGCGCCTGATTATAAATCTATTTATAGCGGAAACGTTATTGCTCTTAGATGCTGTAGGCGCGAACAGTATCTTTAATATTAAGAAAAACAATATTTCTTTGAGCAAAAACATTGTATATATACAAATATGAAGCGCCTGATTATAAACTATTTATAGCGGAAACGTTATTGCTCTTAGATGGCTGTAGGCGCGAACAGTATCTTTAATATTAAGAAAAACAAATATTTTCTTTGAGCAAATTTATATTATTATAAACAATATTTTTTTTTTGTATATACAAATATGAAGCGCCTGATTATAAACTATTTATAGCGGAAACGTTATTGCTCTTAGATGGCTGTAGGCGCGAACAGTATCTTTAATATTAAGAAAACAATATTTTTCTTGAGCAAAAACATTGTATATACAAATATGAAGCGCCTGATTATAAACTATTTATAGCGGAAACGTTATTGCTCTTAGATGGCTGTAGGCGCGAACAGTATCTTTAATATAAGAAAAACAATATTTTCTTTGAGCAAAAACATTGTATATACAAATATGAATATACAAATAGCGCTTGATTATAAACTATTTATAGCGGAAACGTTATTGCTCTTAGATGGCTGTAGGCGCGAAACAGTATCTTTAATATTAAGAAAAACAATATTTTCTTTGAGCAAAACATTGTATATACAAATATGAAAGCGCGCTGATTTATAAAACTATTTATAGCGGAAACGTTATTGCTCTTAGATGGCTGTAGGCGCGAACAGTATCTTTAATATTAAGAAAAACAATATTTTCTTTGAGCAAATACATTTATTTAACAATATTTTCTTTGTATATACAAATATGAGCGCCTGATTATAAACTATTTATAGCGGAAACGTTATTGCTCTTAGATGGCTGTAGGCGCGAACAGTATCTTTAATATTAAGAAAAACAATATTTTCTCTGAGCAAATTATATTATTTATAAAACAATATTTTCTTTTTGTATACAAATATAAAGCGCCTGATTTATAAACTATTTATAGCGGAAACGTTATTGCTCTTAGATGGCTGTAGGCGCGAACAGTATCTTTAATATTAAGAAAAACAATATTTTCTTTGAGCAAATTTATATTATTACACATATTTTTCTTTGTATATACAAATATGAAGCGCCTGATTATAAACTATTTATAGCGGAAACGTTATTGCTCTTAGATGGCTGTAGGCGCGAACAGTATCTTTAATATTAAGAAAAACAATATTTTCTTTGAGCAAAACATTGTATATACAAATATGAAGCGCCCTGATTATAAACTATTTATAGCGGAAACGTTATTGCTCTTAGATGGCTGTAGGCGCGAACAGTATCTTTAATATAAGAAAAACAATATTTTCTTGAGCAATTATTTATATATACAAATATTTTCTTTTTAGCGCCTGAAGACGCCTATTATAAACTATTTATAGCGGAAACGTTTTATTGCTCTTAGATGGCTGTAGGCGCGAACAGTATCTTTAATATTAAGAAAAACAATATTTTCTTTGAGCAAAAACTTTGTATATACAAATATGAAGCGCCTGATTATAAAAACTATTTATAGCGGAAACGTTATTGCTCTTAGATGGCTGTAGGCGCGAACAGTATCTTTAATATTAAGAAAAACAATATTTTCTTTTGAGCAAAACATTGTATATACAAATATGAGCGCCTGATTATAAACTATTTATAGCGGAAACGTTATTGCTCTTAGATGGCTGTAGGCGCGAACAGTATCTTTAATATTAAGAAAAACAATATTTTCTTTGAGCAAAACATTTTATATACAAATATGAAGCTTTGTATTACCTGATTATAAACTATTTATAGCGGAAACGTTATTGCTCTTAGATGGCTGTAGGCGCGAACAGTATCTTTAATATTAAAGAAAAACAATATTTTCTTTGAGCAAATTATATTGGCATTATAAACAATATTTTCTTTGTATAACAAATATGAAGCGCCTGATTATAAACTATTTATAGCGGAAACGTTATTGCTCTTAGATGGCTGTAGGCGCGAACAGTATCTTTAATATTAAGAAAAACAATATTTTCTTTGAGCAAAACAATATTTTTCTTTGTATATACAAATATGAAGCGCCTGATTATAAAACTATTTATAGCGGAAACGTTATTGCTCTTAGATGGCTGTAGGCGCGAACAGTAATCTTTAATATTAAGAAAAACAATATTTTTCTTTGAGCAAATTATATTATTATAAACATATATTTTCTTTTGTATATACAAATATGAAGCGCCTGATTATAAACTATTTATAGCGGAAACGTTATTGCTCTTAGATGGCTGTAGGCGCGAACAGTATCTTTAATATTAAGAAAAACAATATTTTCTTTGAGCAAATTTATGATATATAAACATATTTTCTTTGTATATACAAATATGAAGCGCCTGATTATAAACTATTTATAGCGGAAACGTTATTGCTCTTAGGATGGCTGTAGGCGCGAACAGTATCTTTAATATTAAGAAAAACAATATTTTCTTTGAGCAAATTATTGTAATATACAAATATGAACAAATATGCCCTGATTATAAACTATTTATAGCGGAAACGTTATTGCTCTTAGATGGCTGTAGGCGCGAACAGTATCTTTAATATTAAGAAAAACAATATTTTTTTCTTTGAGCAGCAAAAAACATATTTTCTTTGTATATACAAATATGAAGCGCCTGATTATAAACTATTTATAGCGGAAACGTTATTGCTCTTAGATGGCTGTAGGCGCGAACAGTATCTTTAATATTAAGAAAAACAATATTTTCTTTTTGAGCAAAACAATTGTATATACAAATATGAAGCGCCTGATTATAAACTATTTATAGCGGAAACGTTATTGCTCTTAGATGGCTGTAGGCGCGAACAGTATCTTTAATATTAAGAAAAACAATATTTTTCTTTGAGCAAAATATTGTATATATATACAAATGATGGAAGCGCCTGATTATAAACTATTTATAGCGGAAACGTTATTGCTCTTAGATGGCTGTAGGCGCGAACAGTATCTTTAATATTAAGAAAAAACATATTTTCTTTGAGCAAAACATTGTATATACAAATATGAAGCGCCTGATTATAAACTATTTATATAGCGGAAACGTTATTGCTCTTAGATGGCTGTAGGCGCGAACAGTATCTTTAATATTAAGAAAAACAATATTTTCTTTGAGCAATATAATATTATATAAACATTTGTCTTGTATACAAATATGAAGCGCCTGATTATAAACTATTTATAGCGGAAACGTTATTGCTCTTAGATGGCTGTAGGCGCGAACAGTATCTTTAATATTAAGAAAAATCCAAATATGGCGCCTGACAATATTTTTCTTTGAGCAAATTATCTTATTATAAACAATTTTTCTTTGTATATACAAATATGAAGCGCCTGATTATAAACTATTTATAGCGGAAACGTTATTGCTCTTAGATGGCTGTAGGCGCGAACAGTATCTTTAATATTAAGAAAAACAATATTTTCTTTGAGCAAAACATGTTGTATATACAAATATGAAGCGCCTGATTATAAACTATTTATAGCGGAAACGTTATTGCTCTTAGATGGCTGTAGGCGCGAACAGTATCTTTAATATTAAGAAAAACAATATTTTCTTTGAGCAAATTATATTATTATAAACAATATTTTCTTTGTATATACAAATATGAAGCGCCTGATTATAAACTATTTATAGCGGAACGTTATTGCTCTTAGATGGCTGTAGGCGCGAACAGTATCTTTAATATTAAGAAAAACAATATTTTCTTTGAGCAAATACATGTATATACAAATATGAAGCGCCTGATTATAAACTATTTATAGCGGAAACGTTATTGCTCTTAGATGGCTGTAGGCGCGAACAGTATCTTTAATATTAAGAAAAACAATATTTTCTTTGAGCATAAACATTTGTATATACAAATATGAAGCGCCTGATTATAAACTATTTATAGCGGAAACGTTATTGCTCTTAGATGGCTGTAGGCGCGAACAGTATCTTTAATATTAAGAAAAACAATATTTTCTTTGAGCAAAACATTGTATATATAAAAATATGAAGCGCCTGATTATAAACTATTTATAGCGGAAACGTTATTGCTCTTAGATGGCTGTAGGCGCGAACAGTATCTTTAATATTAAGAAAAACAATATTTTCTTTGAGCAAATTAATATTATTATAAACATAAACAACATTTTATTATAAACTTTTTCTTTGTATATACAAATATGAAGCGCCTGATTATAAACTATTTATAGCGGAAACGTTATTGCTCTTAGATGGCTGTAGGCGCGAACAGTATCTTTAATATTAAGAAAAACAATATTTTCTTTTATAGCAAAACATTGTATATACAAATATGAAGCGCCTGATTATAAACTATTTATAGCGGAAACGTTATTGCTCTTAGATGGCTGTAGGCGCGAACAGTATCTTTAATATTAAGAAAAAACAATATTTTCTTTGAGCAAATTATATTATTATAAACAATATTTTCTTTGTATATACAAATATGAAGCGCCTGATTATAAACTATTTATAGCGGAAACGTTATTGCTCTTAGATGGCTGTAGGCGCGAACAGTATCTTTATATTAAGAAAAACAATATTTTCTTGTGAGCAATTATATTATTATAAACAATATTTTCTTTGTGATACAAATATGAAGCGCCTGATTATAAAATACTGTTATAGCGGAAAACGTTATGCTCTTAGATGGCTGTAGGCGCGAAAACAGTATCTTTTAATATTAAGAAAACAATATTTTCTTCGAGCAAATTATATTATATAAACAAATTAGTTTTCTTTGTATCTACCAATATGAAGGCGCGCTGATTTATAATACTATTATAGCGGAAACGTTATTGCTCTTAGATGGCTGTAGGCGCGAACAGTATCTTTAATATTAAGAAAAACCCTATTTTCTTGAGCAATATTTTCTTTGAGCAAATTATTATTATTATAAACAATATTTTCTTTGTATATACAAATATGAAGCGCCTGATTATAAACTATTTATAGCGGAACCGTTATTGCTCTTAGATGGCTTGTAGCGCGAACAGTATCTTTAATATTAAGAAAAAACAATATTTTGCTTTGAGCAAATTATTGTATATTTTCTTTGGACTACAATATGAAGCGCTGATTATAAACTATTTATAGCGGAAACGTTATTGCTCTTAGATGGCTGTAGGCGCGAAAGTTATCTTTAAATATAAGAAAAAACATATTTTCCTTTTGAGCAAATGTATTTCTTTGTATATACAAATATGAAGCGCCTGATTATAAACTATTTATAGCGGAAACGTTATGCTCTTTAGATGGCTGTAGGCGCGAACAGTATCTTTAATAATATTAATGAAAACAATATTTTCTTTGAGCAAATTATATTGTATATACAAATATGAGCGCCTGATTATAAACTATTTATAGCGGAAACGTTATGCTCTTAGATGGCTGTAGGCGCGAACAGTATCTTTAATATTAAAGAAAAACAATATTTTTCTTTGAGCAAAACATTGTATATACAATATGAAGCGCCTCTGATTATAAAAACTATTTATAGCGGAAACGTTATTGCTCTTAGATGGCTGTAGGGCGCGAACAGTATCTTTAATATTAAGAAAAACAATATTTTCTTTGAGCAAAACACATTGTATATACAAATATGAAGCGCCTGATTATAAACTATTTATAGCGGAAACGTTATTGCGTCTTAGATGGCTGTAGACGCGAACAGTATCTTTACTATTAAGAAAATACAATATTTTCTTTGAGCAAATTATATTATTATAAACAATATTTTCTTTGTATATACCAAATATGAAGCGCCTGATTATAAACTATTTATAGCGGAAACCCCCGTTATTGCTCTCGTAGATGGCTGTAGGCGCGAACAGTATCTTTAATATTAAGAAAAACGAATATTTTCTTTGAGCAAGAAATGTTGTATATACAAATTTGAAGCGCCTGATTATAAACTATTTATAGCGGAAACGTTCTTGCTCTTAGATGGCTGTAGGCGCGAACAGTATCTTTTAATATTAGAAAACTTTGAGCAATTGTTTCTTTGAGCAAAACTTTGTATAAATACAAATATGAAGCGCCTGATTATAAACTATTTATAGCGGAAAAAAACGTTATTGCTCTTTAGATGGCTGTAGGCGCGAACAGTATCTTTAATATCTAAGAAAGACAATATTTTCTTTGAGCAAATTATATTATATAAACAATATTTTCTTTGTATATACATATGAAGCGCCTGATTATAAACTATTTATAGCGGAAACGTTATTGCTCTTAATGGCTGTAGGCGCGGAACAGTATCTTTTATATTAAGAAAAACAATATTTTCTTTGAGCCAAATGTTGTATATAACAATATATGAAGCGCCTGATTATAAACTATTATAGCGGAAAACGTTATTGCTCTTAGATGGCTGTAGGCGCGAACAGTATCTTTAATATTAAGAAAAACAATATTTTTCTTTGAGCAAAATTATATTATTATAAACAATATTTTCTTTGTATATACAAATATGAAGCGCCTGATATAAACTATTTATAGCGGAAACGTTATTTTATGCTCTTAGATGGCTGTAGGCGCGAACAGTATCTTTAATATTAAGAAAAACAATATTTTTCTTTGAGCAAATATATATTATTTATAACCAATATTTTTTCTTTGTACATAATACCAATATGAAGCGCCTGATTATAAACTATTTATAGCGGAAAAAACGTTATTGCTCTAGATGGCTGTAGGCGCGACAGTATCTTTAATATTAAGAAAACAAAATTTGATTTTCTTTCTCTGAGCAAAAATATATAAACAATTGTATATACAAATATGAAGCGCCTGATTATAAACTATTTATAGCGGAAACGTTTATTGCTCTTAGATGGCTGTAGGCGCGAACAGTATCTTTAATATTAAGAAAAACAATATTTTCTTTGAGCAAATTAATGTTGTATATACAAATATGAAGCGCCTGATTATAACTATTTATAGCGAATGACGTTATGCTCTTAGATGGCTGTAGGGCGCGAACAGTATCTTTAATATTAAGAAAAACAATATTTTCTTTGAGCAAATTATATTATTATAAACAATATTTTCTTTGTATATACAAATATTGAAGCGCCTTGATTATAAACTATTTATAGCGGAAAACGTTATTGCTCTTAGATGGCTGTAGCGCGAAACAGTATCTTTAATATTAAGAAAAAACAATATTTTCTTTGAAAATCAATTATTATAAACAAATTGTATATACAAATATGAATATCATAATCCCTTTTTTGCCTGATTATAAAACTATTTATAGCGGAAAACGTTATTGCTCTTAGATGGCTGTATGGCGCGAACAGTATCTTTAATATTAAGAAAAACAATATTTTCTTTGAGCAAAAACATTGTATCTACAAATATGAAGCGCTCTGATTATGAACTATTTTATAAGCGGAAAACGTTATTGCTCTTAGATGGCTGTAGGCGCGACGAGTATCTTTAATATTAAGAAACACCCAATCTTTCGTGAGCAAAGTATATTTATTATAACAATATTTTCCTTTGTATATACAAATATGAAGCGCCTGATTATAAACTATTTTAGTGGGGGGAAAAACGTTATTGCTTCTTAGATGGCGGTAAGGCGCGAAACAGTATCTTTAATATTAAGAAAACCAATTATTTTCTTTGAGCAAATTTATCTTATTATAACAATACTTTTCTTTGTAATATACAAATATGAAGGCGCTCTGATTATAACATATTTATAGCGGAAACGTTATTGCTCTTCGATGCTGTCTTGTCCCCCCCCCCCAGCGAACAGTATCGTTAATGTTTAAGAAAAACAATATTTTCTTTGAGCAATTATATTATTATAACCCATATCTTTCTTTGTAGTACACCAAATATGAAGCGCATGATTATAAACTGTTTATAGGCGGAAACGTTCTTGCTCTTAGATGCTGTAGGAGGCGCGAACAGTATCTTTAATATTAGAAAACAATATTTTCTTTGAGCAAAACATTGTATATACAAATATGAAGGCGCCCTGATTATAAAAACTATGTTATAGCGGAAACGTTATTGCTCTATGATGGCTGTAGGAGGCGCGAAACAGTATCTTTAATATTAAGAAAAACGACTATTTTCTTTGAGCAATTATATTATTATAAACAGTTTTTCTTTGTATATACAAATATGAAGCGCCTGATTATAAACTATTTATAGCGGAAACGTTATTGCCTCTTAGAGGGCTGTTAGCGCGAAAGTAGCTTTAATATAAGAAAAAAACAATTTTGCTTGAGCAAATGATATTATTATACAATATTTTCTTTTTTATATACAAATATAGAAGGCGCCTGATAATAAACTAATTTATAGCGGAAACGTTATTTGAGGGCTCTTAGATGGCTGTAGGCGCGAACAGTATCTGGTAATATGAAGAAAAAACATATGTCTTTGCGCAATGTTGTATATACAAATATGAGCGCCTGATTATAAATATTATAGCGAAACGTTATTGCTCTTGATGGTGTAGGGCGCGAACAAGTTCTTTAATATTATTATAAACACTATTTTCTTTGAGCAAATACAAAATATGAAGCGCCTGATTATAAAATATTATAGCGGAAAACGTTATTGCTCTTAGATGGTATAGGCGCGAACAGTACCCTAATATAAGAAAAACAATATGTCTTTGAGCAAATTATATTATATAAACAATATTTTCTTTGTAACAAATATGAAGCGCTGATTATAAAATAGTTTAAAGCCGGACGTTTATTGCTCTTAGATGGCTGTAGGCGCCGAACAGTAATCTTTAATATTAAGAAAAACAATATTTTCTTTGAGCAAAACATTGTATGAGTACAATATGAGCGCCTGATTATAAACTATTTGATAGCTGCAAAGTTTATTGCTCTTAGATGGCTGTAGGCGCGAACAGTATCTTTATATTAAGAAAAACAATATTTTCTTTGAGCAAAACATTGTATATACAAATATGAAGCGCCTGATTATAAACTATTTATAGCGGAAACGTTATTGCTCTTAGATGGCTGTAGGCGCGAACAGTATCTTTAATATTAAGAAAAACAATATTTTCTTTGAGCAAAATTATATTATTATAAACAATATTTTCTTTGTATATACAAATATGAAGCGCCTGATTATAAACTATTTATAGCGGAAACGTTATTGCTCTTAGATGGCTGTAGGCGCGGAACAGTATCTTTAATATTAAGAAAAACAATATTTTCTTTGAGCAAAAATTATATTACTATAAACAATATTTTCTTTGTATATACAAATATGAAGCGCCTGATTTATAAACTATTTATAGCGGAAACGTTATTGCTCTTAGATGGCTGTAGGCGCGAACAGTATCTTTAATATTAAGAAAAACAATATTTTCTTTGAGCAAAACAATATTTTTTTGTATATACAAATATGAAGCGCCTGAATTATAAACTATTTATAGCGGAAACGTTATTGCTCTTAGATGGGGGGGGCTGTAGGCGCGAACAGTATCTTTAATATTAAGAAAAAAAATATTTTAAAAGGGGAGGCAAAATTATTTTATTATAAACAATTTTTTGTTTGTATATACAAATATGAAGCGCCTGATTATAAACTATTTATAGCGGAAACGTTATTGCTCCTTAGATGGCTGTAGGCGCGAACAGTATCTTTAATATTAAGAAAAACAATATTCTCTTTGAGCAAATTATATTATTATAATATCAATTGTATATACAAATATGAAGCGCCTGATTTATAAACTATTTATAGCGGAAACGTTATTGCTCTTAGATGGCTGTAGGCGCGAACAGTATCTTTAATATTAAGAAAAAACAATATTTTCTTTGAGCAAATTTATATTATTATAAACAATATTTTCTTTGTATATACAAATATGAAGCGCCTGATTATAACTATTTATAGCGGAAACGTTATTGCTCTTAGATGGCTGTAGGCGCGAACAGTATCTTTAAATATTAAGAAAAACAATATTTTGATTTTTCTTTGAGCAAATATTATATATATACAAATATGAAGCGCCTGATTATAAACTATTTATAGCGGAAACGTTATTGCTCTTAGATGGCTGTAGGCGCGAAAAAAACCAGTATTCTTTAATATTAAGAAAAACAATATTTTCTTGAGCAATATTTTCATTGTATATACAAATATGAAGCGCCTGATTATAAACTATTTTGATAGCGGAAACGTTATTGCTCTTAGATGGCTGTAGGCGCGAAAACAGTATCTTTAATATTAAGAAAAAAACAATATTTTCTTTGAGCAAATTATAATTATTATAAACAATATTTTCTCTTTGTATATACAAATATGAAGCGCCTGATTATAAAACTATTTATAGCGGAAACGTTATTGCTCTTAGATGGGCTGTAGGCGCGAACAGTATCTTTACATATTAAGAAAAACAATATTTTCTTTGAGAAAATTGATATTATTATAAACAATATATTTTCTTTGTAATATACAAATATGAAGCGCCTGATTATAAACTATTTATAGCGGAAACGTTATTGCTCTTAGATGGCTGTAGGCGCGAACAGTATCTTTAATATTAAGAAAAACACAATATTTTCTTTGAGCAAATTATTGTTATTATAAACAATATTTTTCTTTGTATATACAATATGAAGCGCCTGATTATAAACTATTTATAGCGGAAACGTTATTGCTCTTAGATGGCTGTAGGGTCGCGAACAGTATCTTTAATATTAAGAAAAACAAATATTTTCTTTGCGCAAATTATATTTATTATAAAACAATATATTTTCTTTGTATAGTACAAATATGAAGCGCCCTGATTATAAACTATTTATAGCGGAGGAAACGTTATTGCTCTTAGATGGCTGTAGGCGCGAACAGTAAGTTATCTTTAATATTAAGAGGAAAACAATATTATCTTTTATAAACAATATTTTCTTTGTCCTATATACAAATATGAAGCGCCTGATTATAAACTATTTATAGCGGAAACGTTATTGCTCTTAGATGGCTGTAGGCGCGAACAGTATCTGTAATATTAAGAAAAACAATATTTTCTTTGAGCAAATTTCTTAATTATATACAAAATATTTCCTTTGTAATATACAAATATGAAGCGCCTGATTATAAACTATTTATAGCGGAAAACGTTATTGCTCTTAGATGGCTGTAGGCGGCGAACAGTATCTTTAATATTAAGAAAACAATATTTTTCTTTGAGCAAAAAACAAATTTGCCTTGAAGCAAATGTTTGTATATACAAAGAATAATGAAAGCGCCCTGATTATAACCTATTTATGCGGGCAACCGTTTATTGCTCTTCAGGATGGCCTTAGGCGCGAACAGTATCTTTAATAGCGAAAAACAATATTTTTCTTTTGAGCAAATGTTTTGTATACAACAATATTTTCGTGGTAAATTAGACTATCGTATCGCCTGATTATGTAATATCTATTCTATAGCGGAAACAACGTATTGCTCTTAGCTGCTGTAGCGGCGAACAGTATCTTTACTATTAAGAAAAAACAATATTTTATTATATATAATTATATTATTATAAAACATTATTTTTTTTGTATATTCCAACATATGCAAGCGCCTGAATTCATAAAAACTATTTCTAAGCGGAAACGTTTATTGCTCTTAGATGGCTGTAGGCCGCGAACCGTATCTTTAATATACACAGAAAAAACAATATTCTTTGAGCAAAACATTGTACTATACAAATATGAAAGCGCCTGATTATAAACTATTTATAGCGGAAACGTTAGTGCTCTTAGATGGCTGAGTCGTGAACGTATCTTTATATTAGAAAAACAATATTTCTTGAGCAAAACATTGTATATACAAATATGAAAGCGACATGTTAAAAAACTATTTATAGCGAAAACTTATTGCTCTTAGAGGCTGTAGGCGCGACACCAGTATCGTAATATTAAGAAAACAAAATATTCTTTGAGCAAATTATATTATTATAAACAATATTTTCTTGGATATACAAATATGAAGCGCCTGTTATAAATATTTATAGCGAAACGTTATTGCTCTTAGATGGCTGTAGGCACGGAACAGTATTAAATATTAAGAAAAAACAATATGTTCTTTGAGCAATTATATTATTATAAACAATATTTCTTTGTATATACAAATATGAAGCGCCTGATTATAAACTATTTATAGCGGAAACGTTATTGCTCTTAGATGGCTGTAGGCGCGAACAGTATCTTTAATATTAAGAAAAACAATATTTTCTTTGAGCAAAACATTGTATATACAAATATGAAGCGCCTGATTATAAACTATTTATAGCGGAAACGTTATTGCTCTTAGATGGCTGTAGGCGCGAACAGTATCTTTAATATTAAGAAAAACAATATTTTCTTTGAGCAAAACATTGTATATACAAATATGAAGCGCCTGATTATAAACTATTTATAGCGGAAACGTTATTGCTCTTAGATGGCTGTAGGCGCGAACAGTATCTTTAATATTAAGAAAAACAATATTTTCTTTGAGCAAAACATTGTATATACAAATATGAAGCGCCTGATTATAAACTATTTATAGCGGAAACGTTATTGCTCTTAGATGGCTGTAGGCGCGAACAGTATCTTTAATATTAAGAAAAACAATATTTTCTTTGAGCAAATTATATTATTATAAACAATATTTTCTTTGTATATACAAATATGAAGCGCCTGATTATAAACTATTTATAGCGGAAACGTTATTGCTCTTAGATGGCTGTAGGCGCGAACAGTATCTTTAATATTAAGAAAAACAATATTTTCTTTGAGCAAATTATATTATTATAAACAATATTTTCTTTGTATATACAAATATGAAGCGCCTGATTATAAACTATTTATAGCGGAAACGTTATTGCTCTTAGATGGCTGTAGGCGCGAACAGTATCTTTAATATTAAGAAAAACAATATTTTCTTTGAGCAAAACATTGTATATACAAATATGAAGCGCCTGATTATAAACTATTTATAGCGGAAACGTTATTGCTCTTAGATGGCTGTAGGCGCGAACAGTATCTTTAATATTAAGAAAAACAATATTTTCTTTGAGCAAATTATATATTATAAACATATTTTCTTTGTATATACAAATATGAAGCGCCTGATTATAAACTATTTATAGCGGAAACGTTATTGCTCTTAGATGGCTGTAGGCGCGAACAGTATCTTTAATATTAAGAAAAACAATATTTTCTTTGAGCAAATTATATTATTATAAACAATATTTTCTTTATATACAAATATGAAGCGCCTGATTATAAACTATTTATAGCGGAAACGTTATTGCTCTTAGATGGCTGTAGGCGCGAACAGTATCTTTAATATTAAGAAAAACAATATTTTCTTTGAGCAAATTATATTATTATACAATATTTTCTTTGTATATACAAATATGAAGCGCCTGATTATAAACTATTTATAGCGGAAACGTTATTGCTCTTAGATGGCTGTAGGCGCGAACAGTATCTTTAATATTAAGAAAAACAATATTTTCTTTGAGCAAATTATATTATTATAAACAATATTTTCTTTGTATATACAAATATGAAGCGCCTGATTATAAACTATTTATAGCGGAAACGTTATTGCTCTTAGATGGCTGTAGGCGCGAACAGTATCTTTAATATTAAGAAAAACAATATTTTCTTTGAGCAAAACATTGTATATACAAATATGAAGCGCCTGATTATAAACTATTTATAGCGGAAACGTTATTGCTCTTAGATGGCTGTAGGCGCGAACAGTATCTTTAATATTAAGAAAAACAATATTTTCTTTGAGCAAAACATTGTATATACAAATATGAAGCGCCTGATTATAAACTATTTATAGCGGAAACGTTATTGCTCTTAGATGGCTGTAGGCGCGAACAGTATCTTTAATATTAAGAAAAACAATATTTTCTTTGAGCAAAACATTGTATATACAAATATGAAGCGCCTGATTATAAACTATTTATAGCGGAAACGTTATTGCTCTTAGATGGCTGTAGGCGCGAACAGTATCTTTAATATTAAGAAAAACAATATTTTCTTTGAGCAAAACATTGTATATACAAATATGAAGCGCCTGATTATAAACTATTTATAGCGGAAACGTTATTGCTCTTAGATGGCTGTAGGCGCGAACAGTATCTTTAATATTAAGAAAAACAATATTTTCTTTGAGCAAAACATTGTATATACAAATATGAAGCGCCTGATTATAAACTATTTATAGCGGAAACGTTATTGCTCTTAGATGGCTGTAGGCGCGAACAGTATCTTTAATATTAAGAAAAACAATATTTTCTTTGAGCAAAACATTGTATATACAAATATGAAGCGCCTGATTATAAACTATTTATAGCGGAAACGTTATTGCTCTTAGATGGCTGTAGGCGCGAACAGTATCTTTAATATTAAGAAAAACAATATTTTCTTTGAGCAAAACATTGTATATACAAATATGAAGCGCCTGATTATAAACTATTTATAGCGGAAACGTTATTGCTCTTAGATGGCTGTAGGCGCGAACAGTATCTTTAATATTAAGAAAAACAATATTTTCTTTGAGCAAAACATTGTATATACAAATATGAAGCGCCTGATTATAAACTATTTATAGCGGAAACGTTATTGCTCTTAGATGGCTGTAGGCGCGAACAGTATCTTTAATATTAAGAAAAACAATATTTTCTTTGAGCAAAACATTGTATATACAAATATGAAGCGCCTGATTATAAACTATTTATAGCGGAAACGTTATTGCTCTTAGATGGCTGTAGGCGCGAACAGTATCTTTAATATTAAGAAAAACAATATTTTCTTTGAGCAAAACATTGTATATACAAATATGAAGCGCCTGATTATAAACTATTTATAGCGGAAACGTTATTGCTCTTAGATGGCTGTAGGCGCGAACAGTATCTTTAATATTAAGAAAAACAATATTTTCTTTGAGCAAAACATTGTATATACAAATATGAAGCGCCTGATTATAAACTATTTATAGCGGAAACGTTATTGCTCTTAGATGGCTGTAGGCGCGAACAGTATCTTTAATATTAAGAAAAACAATATTTTCTTTGAGCAAAACATTGTATATACAAATATGAAGCGCCTGATTATAAACTATTTATAGCGGAAACGTTATTGCTCTTAGATGGCTGTAGGCGCGAACAGTATCTTTAATATTAAGAAAAACAATATTTTCTTTGAGCAAAACATTGTATATACAAATATGAAGCGCCTGATTATAAACTATTTATAGCGGAAACGTTATTGCTCTTAGATGGCTGTAGGCGCGAACAGTATCTTTAATATTAAGAAAAACAATATTTTCTTTGAGCAAAACATTGTATATACAAATATGAAGCGCCTGATTATAAACTATTTATAGCGGAAACGTTATTGCTCTTAGATGGCTGTAGGCGCGAACAGTATCTTTAATATTAAGAAAAACAATATTTTCTTTGAGCAAAACATTGTATATACAAATATGAAGCGCCTGATTATAAACTATTTATAGCGGAAACGTTATTGCTCTTAGATGGCTGTAGGCGCGAACAGTATCTTTAATATTAAGAAAAACAATATTTTCTTTGAGCAAAACATTGTATATACAAATATGAAGCGCCTGATTATAAACTATTTATAGCGGAAACGTTATTGCTCTTAGATGGCTGTAGGCGCGAACAGTATCTTTAATATTAAGAAAAACAATATTTTCTTTGAGCAAAACATTGTATATACAAATATGAAGCGCCTGATTATAAACTATTTATAGCGGAAACGTTATTGCTCTTAGATGGCTGTAGGCGCGAACAGTATCTTTAATATTAAGAAAAACAATATTTTCTTTGAGCAAAACATTGTATATACAAATATGAAGCGCCTGATTATAAACTATTTATAGCGGAAACGTTATTGCTCTTAGATGGCTGTAGGCGCGAACAGTATCTTTAATATTAAGAAAAACAATATTTTCTTTGAGCAAAACATTGTATATACAAATATGAAGCGCCTGATTATAAACTATTTATAGCGGAAACGTTATTGCTCTTAGATGGCTGTAGGCGCGAACAGTATCTTTAATATTAAGAAAAACAATATTTTCTTTGAGCAAAACATTGTATATACAAATATGAAGCGCCTGATTATAAACTATTTATAGCGGAAACGTTATTGCTCTTAGATGGCTGTAGGCGCGAACAGTATCTTTAATATTAAGAAAAACAATATTTTCTTTGAGCAAAACATTGTATATACAAATATGAAGCGCCTGATTATAAACTATTTATAGCGGAAACGTTATTGCTCTTAGATGGCTGTAGGCGCGAACAGTATCTTTAATATTAAGAAAAACAATATTTTCTTTGAGCAAAACATTGTATATACAAATATGAAGCGCCTGATTATAAACTATTTATAGCGGAAACGTTATTGCTCTTAGATGGCTGTAGGCGCGAACAGTATCTTTAATATTAAGAAAAACAATATTTTCTTTGAGCAAAACATTGTATATACAAATATGAAGCGCCTGATTATAAACTATTTATAGCGGAAACGTTATTGCTCTTAGATGGCTGTAGGCGCGAACAGTATCTTTAATATTAAGAAAAACAATATTTTCTTTGAGCAAAACATTGTATATACAAATATGAAGCGCCTGATTATAAACTATTTATAGCGGAAACGTTATTGCTCTTAGATGGCTGTAGGCGCGAACAGTATCTTTAATATTAAGAAAAACAATATTTTCTTTGAGCAAAACATTGTATATACAAATATGAAGCGCCTGATTATAAACTATTTATAGCGGAAACGTTATTGCTCTTAGATGGCTGTAGGCGCGAACAGTATCTTTAATATTAAGAAAAACAATATTTTCTTTGAGCAAAACATTGTATATACAAATATGAAGCGCCTGATTATAAACTATTTATAGCGGAAACGTTATTGCTCTTAGATGGCTGTAGGCGCGAACAGTATCTTTAATATTAAGAAAAACAATATTTTCTTTGAGCAAAACATTGTATATACAAATATGAAGCGCCTGATTATAAACTATTTATAGCGGAAACGTTATTGCTCTTAGATGGCTGTAGGCGCGAACAGTATCTTTAATATTAAGAAAAACAATATTTTCTTTGAGCAAAACATTGTATATACAAATATGAAGCGCCTGATTATAAACTATTTATAGCGGAAACGTTATTGCTCTTAGATGGCTGTAGGCGCGAACAGTATCTTTAATATTAAGAAAAACAATATTTTCTTTGAGCAAAACATTGTATATACAAATATGAAGCGCCTGATTATAAACTATTTATAGCGGAAACGTTATTGCTCTTAGATGGCTGTAGGCGCGAACAGTATCTTTAATATTAAGAAAAACAATATTTTCTTTGAGCAAAACATTGTATATACAAATATGAAGCGCCTGATTATAAACTATTTATAGCGGAAACGTTATTGCTCTTAGATGGCTGTAGGCGCGAACAGTATCTTTAATATTAAGAAAAACAATATTTTCTTTGAGCAAAACATTGTATATACAAATATGAAGCGCCTGATTATAAACTATTTATAGCGGAAACGTTATTGCTCTTAGATGGCTGTAGGCGCGAACAGTATCTTTAATATTAAGAAAAACAATATTTTCTTTGAGCAAAACATTGTATATACAAATATGAAGCGCCTGATTATAAACTATTTATAGCGGAAACGTTATTGCTCTTAGATGGCTGTAGGCGCGAACAGTATCTTTAATATTAAGAAAAACAATATTTTCTTTGAGCAAAACATTGTATATACAAATATGAAGCGCCTGATTATAAACTATTTATAGCGGAAACGTTATTGCTCTTAGATGGCTGTAGGCGCGAACAGTATCTTTAATATTAAGAAAAACAATATTTTCTTTGAGCAAAACATTGTATATACAAATATGAAGCGCCTGATTATAAACTATTTATAGCGGAAACGTTATTGCTCTTAGATGGCTGTAGGCGCGAACAGTATCTTTAATATTAAGAAAAACAATATTTTCTTTGAGCAAAACATTGTATATACAAATATGAAGCGCCTGATTATAAACTATTTATAGCGGAAACGTTATTGCTCTTAGATGGCTGTAGGCGCGAACAGTATCTTTAATATTAAGAAAAACAATATTTTCTTTGAGCAAAACATTGTATATACAAATATGAAGCGCCTGATTATAAACTATTTATAGCGGAAACGTTATTGCTCTTAGATGGCTGTAGGCGCGAACAGTATCTTTAATATTAAGAAAAACAATATTTTCTTTGAGCAAAACATTGTATATACAAATATGAAGCGCCTGATTATAAACTATTTATAGCGGAAACGTTATTGCTCTTAGATGGCTGTAGGCGCGAACAGTATCTTTAATATTAAGAAAAACAATATTTTCTTTGAGCAAAACATTGTATATACAAATATGAAGCGCCTGATTATAAACTATTTATAGCGGAAACGTTATTGCTCTTAGATGGCTGTAGGCGCGAACAGTATCTTTAATATTAAGAAAAACAATATTTTCTTTGAGCAAAACATTGTATATACAAATATGAAGCGCCTGATTATAAACTATTTATAGCGGAAACGTTATTGCTCTTAGATGGCTGTAGGCGCGAACAGTATCTTTAATATTAAGAAAAACAATATTTTCTTTGAGCAAAACATTGTATATACAAATATGAAGCGCCTGATTATAAACTATTTATAGCGGAAACGTTATTGCTCTTAGATGGCTGTAGGCGCGAACAGTATCTTTAATATTAAGAAAAACAATATTTTCTTTGAGCAAAACATTGTATATACAAATATGAAGCGCCTGATTATAAACTATTTATAGCGGAAACGTTATTGCTCTTAGATGGCTGTAGGCGCGAACAGTATCTTTAATATTAAGAAAAACAATATTTTCTTTGAGCAAAACATTGTATATACAAATATGAAGCGCCTGATTATAAACTATTTATAGCGGAAACGTTATTGCTCTTAGATGGCTGTAGGCGCGAACAGTATCTTTAATATTAAGAAAAACAATATTTTCTTTGAGCAAAACATTGTATATACAAATATGAAGCGCCTGATTATAAACTATTTATAGCGGAAACGTTATTGCTCTTAGATGGCTGTAGGCGCGAACAGTATCTTTAATATTAAGAAAAACAATATTTTCTTTGAGCAAAACATTGTATATACAAATATGAAGCGCCTGATTATAAACTATTTATAGCGGAAACGTTATTGCTCTTAGATGGCTGTAGGCGCGAACAGTATCTTTAATATTAAGAAAAACAATATTTTCTTTGAGCAAAACATTGTATATACAAATATGAAGCGCCTGATTATAAACTATTTATAGCGGAAACGTTATTGCTCTTAGATGGCTGTAGGCGCGAACAGTATCTTTAATATTAAGAAAAACAATATTTTCTTTGAGCAAAACATTGTATATACAAATATGAAGCGCCTGATTATAAACTATTTATAGCGGAAACGTTATTGCTCTTAGATGGCTGTAGGCGCGAACAGTATCTTTAATATTAAGAAAAACAATATTTTCTTTGAGCAAAACATTGTATATACAAATATGAAGCGCCTGATTATAAACTATTTATAGCGGAAACGTTATTGCTCTTAGATGGCTGTAGGCGCGAACAGTATCTTTAATATTAAGAAAAACAATATTTTCTTTGAGCAAAACATTGTATATACAAATATGAAGCGCCTGATTATAAACTATTTATAGCGGAAACGTTATTGCTCTTAGATGGCTGTAGGCGCGAACAGTATCTTTAATATTAAGAAAAACAATATTTTCTTTGAGCAAAACATTGTATATACAAATATGAAGCGCCTGATTATAAACTATTTATAGCGGAAACGTTATTGCTCTTAGATGGCTGTAGGCGCGAACAGTATCTTTAATATTAAGAAAAACAATATTTTCTTTGAGCAAAACATTGTATATACAAATATGAAGCGCCTGATTATAAACTATTTATAGCGGAAACGTTATTGCTCTTAGATGGCTGTAGGCGCGAACAGTATCTTTAATATTAAGAAAAACAATATTTTCTTTGAGCAAAACATTGTATATACAAAATTATGGAAGCGCCTGATTATAAAATATTTATAGCGGGAAACGGTAATTCGCTCTTAGGATGGCGTAGGCGCGAACAGTATCTTTAATATAAGAAAAAACAATTTTCTTTGAGTCAAAAACAGTTGTGTATCATACAATATGAAGCGCCTGATTATAAACTATTTATAGCGGAAACGTTAATTATTGCTCTTAGATGGTCTGTAGGCGCGAACAGTTACACTTTAAAATATTAAGAAAAACAATATTTTCTTTCGAGCCAAAACATTGTATATACAATATGAAGCGCCTGATTATAAACTATTTATAGCGGAAAACGTTATTGGCTCTTAGAGGGCTGTAGGCGCGAACAGTATCCTTTAATATTAAGAAAAACACTATTTTCTTTGAGCAAAACATTGTATATTACAAATATGAAGCGCCTGATTATAAACTATTTATTAGCGGAACGTTATTGCTCTTAGATGGGCTGTAGGCGCGAACAGTATCTTTAATATTAAGAAAAAACAATATTTTCTTTGAGCAAAACATTGTATATACAAATATGAAGCGCCTGAATTATAAACTAACACTTTATAGCGGAAACGTTATTGCTCTTAGATGGCTGTAGGCGCGAACAGTATCTTTAATATTAAGAAAAACAATATTTTCTTTGAGCAAAACATTGTATATACAAATATGAAGCGCCTGATTCATAAACTATTTATAGCGGAAACGTTATTGCTCTTAGATGGCTGTAGGCGCGAACAGTATCTTTAATATTAAAGAAAAACAATATTTTCTTTGAGCAGAAACATTGTATATACAATATGAAGCGCCTGATTATAAACTATTTATAGCGGAAACGTTATTGCTCTTAAGATGGCTGTAGGCGCGAACAGTATCTTTAATATTAAGAAAAAAGTACAATATTTTCTTTGAGCAAAACATTGTATATTACAAATATGAAGCGCCTCCCTGATTATAAACTATTTATAGGCGGAAAACGTTTATTGCTCTTAGATGGCTGTAGGCGCGAACCAGTATCTTTAATATTTCAAGAAAAACCTATTTTCTTTGAGCAAAACATTGTCATATACAAATATGAAGCGCCTGATTATAAACTATTATAGCGGAAACGTTTGATTGCTCTTAGATGGCTGTAGGCGCGAAACAGTATCTGTAATATTAAGAAAACACTATTTTCTTGAGCAAAAACATTGTATATACAAATATGAAGCGCCTGATTATCAACTATTTATAGCGGAACGTTATTGCTCTTAGATGGCTGTAGGCGCGACAGTATCTTTAATATTAAGAAAAACAAATATTTTTCTTTGAGCAAAACATTGTATATACAAAATATGAAGCGACCTGATTATAAACTATTTATAGCGGAAACGTTATTGCTCTTAGATGGCTGTAGGCGCGAACAGTATCTTTAATATTAAGAAAAACAATATTTTCTTTGAGCAAAACATTGTATATACAAATATGAAGCGCCTGATTATAAAACTATTTATAGCGGAAACGTTATTGCTCTTAGATGGCTGTAGGCGCGAACAGTATCTTTAATACTTAAGAAAAAAACAATAATTTTTCTTTGAGCAAAACATTGTATATACAAATATGAAGCGCCTGATTATAAAACTATTTATAGCGGAAACGTTATTGCTCTTAGATGGCTGTAGGCGCGAACAGTATCTTTAATATTAAGAAAAACACTATTTTTCTTTGAGCAAAACAATGGTATATACAAGATATGAAGCGCCTGATTTATAAAATATTTATAGCGGAAACGTTATTGCTCTTAGATGGCTGTAGGCGCGAACAGTATCTTTAATATTAAGAAAAACAATATTTTGCTTTGAGGCAAAACATTGTATATTCAAATATGAAGCGCCTGATTATAAACTATTTATAGCGGAAAACGTTATTGCTCTTATATGGCTGTAGGGCCGCGAAACGTATTCTTTAATATTAAGAAAAACAATATTTTCTTTGAGCAAAACATTGTATATACAAAAGATGAAGCGCCTGATTATAAACTATTTATAGCGGAAACGTTCATTGCTCTTAGATGGCTGTAGCGCGTAACAGTATCTTTAATATTAAGAAAAACAATATTTTTTCTTTGAGCCAAACATATTTCTTTGTATATACAAATATGAAACGCATGATTATAACTATTTATAGCGGAAACGTTATTGCTCTTAGATGGCTGTAGGGGGGGCGCGAACAGTATCCTTGTAATATTAAGAAAAACAATATTTTCTTTGAGCAAAAACATTGTATAAGACAAATATGAAAGCGCCTGATTATAAAACTAATTATAGCGGAAAACGTTATTGCTCTTAGATGGCTGTAGGCGCGAACAGTATCTTATAACTATTACAGAAAAACAATATTTTCTTTGAGCAAAACATTGTATATACAAATATGAAGCGCCTGATTATAAACTATTTATAGCGGAGGGAAACGTTATTGCTCTTAGATGGCTGTAGGCGCGAACAGCGTATCTTTACTATTAAGAAAAACAATATTTTCTTTGAGCAAATTATATTATTATAAACAATATTTTCCTTTGTATATACAAATATGAAGCGCCTGATTATAAACTATTTATAGCGAAAATCGTTATTGCTCTTAAGATGGCTGTAGGCCGCGAACAGTATCTTGAATATTAAGAAAAACAATATTTTCTTTGAGCAAATTATATTTATTATAAAACAAATATTATCACTCTTCATTGTATATCACAAATATGAAGCGCCCCCTGAATTATAAACTATTTATAGCGGAAAGCCTATTTGCTCTTAGATGGCTGTAGGCGCGAACAAACACAGTATCTTTAATATTAAGAAAACACCTATTTTCTTTTCTCAAATTATTTATTTAAAGTTGCCACTAATTTTCTTTGTATATACAAATATGAAGCGCTCTGAATTATAAACTATTTATAGCGGAAACGTTATTGCTCTTAGATGGCTGTAGGCGCGAACAGTATCTATAATATTAAGAAAAACAATATTTTCTTTGAGCAATAACATTTGTATATGTACAAATATGAAGCGCCTGATTATAAACTATTTATAGCGAAAACGTTATTGCTCTTAGATGGCTGTAGGCGCGAACAGTATCTTTAATATTAGAAAAAACAATTTTCTTCTTTGAGCAAATTATATTATTATAAACAATATTTTCTTTGTATATACAAATATGAAGCGCCTGATTATAAACTATTTATAGCGGAAACGTTATTGCTCTTAGATGGCTGTAGGCGCGCGGGGAACAGTATCTATAATATTAAGAAAAACAACTATTTTCTTGAGCAAATTGAGCAAAACAATATTTTCTTTGTATATACAAATATGAAGCGCCTGATTATAAACTATTTATAGCGGAAACGTTATTGCTCTTAGATGGCTGTAGGCGCGAACAGTATCTTTAATATTAAGAAAAACAATATTTTCTTTGAGCAAATTATATTATTATAAACAATATTTTCTTTGTATATACCAAATATGAAGCGCCTGATTATAAACTATTTATAGCGGAAACGTTATTGCTCTTAGATGGCTGTAGGCGCGAACAGTATCTTTAATATTTAAGAAAAACAATATTTTCTTTTGAGCAAATTAATATTATATATAACAATATTTTCTTTGTATATACAAGTATGAGCGCCTGATTATAAACTATTTATAGCGGAAACGTTATTGCTCTTAGATGGCTGTAGGCGCGAACAGTATCTTTAATATTAAGAAAAACAATATTTTCTTTGAGCAAATTATATAATATTATAAACAATATTTTCTTTGTATATACAAATATGAAGCGCCTGATTATAAAACTATTTATAGCGGAAACGTTATTGCTCTTAGATGGCTGTAGGCGCGAACAGTATCTTTAATATTAAGAAAAACAATATTTTCTTTGAGCAAATTATATTATTATTAAAACAATATTTTCTTTGTATATATATGCAAAATATGAAGCGCCCTCTGATTATAAACTATTTATAGCGGAAACGTTATTGCTCTTAGATGGCTGTAGGCGCGAACAGTATCTTTTAATATTAAGAAAAAACAATATTTTCTTTGAGCAAATTATATTATTATAAACAATATTTTCTTTGTATATACAAATATGAAGCGCCTGATTATAAACTATTTATAGCGGAAACGTTTATTGCTCTTAGATGGCTGTAGGCGCGAACAGTATCTTTAATATTAAGAAAAAACAATATTTTCATTGAGCAAATTATATTATTATAAACAATTTTCTTTGTATATACAAATATGAAGCGCCTGATTATAAACTATTTATAGCGGAAACGTTTATTGCTCTTAGATGGCTGTAGGCGCGGAAACAGTATCTTTAATATTAAGAAAAAACAATATTTTTTCTTTGAGAGCAAATTATATTATTTATAAACAATATTTTCTTTGTGTATACAAATATGAAGCGCCTGATTATAAACTATTTATAGCGGAAACGTTATTGCTCTTAGATGGCTGTAGGCGCGAACAGTATCTTTAATATTAAGAAAAACAATATTTTCTTTGAGCAAATTATATTATTATAAACAATATTTTCTTTGTATATACAAATATGAAGCGCCTGATTATAAACTATTTATAGCGGAAACGTTATTGCTCTTAGATGGCTGTAGGCGCGAACACTATCTTTAATATTAAGAAAAACAATATTTTCTTTGAGCAAATTATATTATTATAAACAATATTTTCTTTGTATATACAAGTATGAAGCGCCTGATTATAAACTATTTATAGCGGAAACGTTATTGCTCTTAGATGGCTGTAGGCGCGAACAGTATCTATAATATTAAGAAAAACAATATTTTCTTTGTATATACAAATATGAAGCGCCTGATTATAAACTATTTATAGCGGAAACGTTATTGCTCTTAGATGGCTGTAGGCGCGAACAGTATCTTTAATATTAAGAAAAACAATATTTTCTTTGAGCAAATTATATTATTATAAACAATATTTTCTTTGTATATACAAATATGAAGCGCCTGATTATAAACTATTTATAGCGGAAACGTTATTGCTCTTAGATGGCTGTAGGCGCGAACAGTATCTTTAATATTAAGAAAAACAATATTTTCTTTGAGCAAATTATATTATTATAAACAATATTTTCTTTGTATATACAAGTATGAAGCGCCTGATTATAAACTATTTATAGCGGAAACGTTATTGCTCTTAGATGGCTGTAGGCGCGAACAGTATCTATAATATTAAGAAAAACAATATTTTCTTTGAGCAAATTATATTATTATAAACAATATTTTCTTTGTATATACAAGTATGAAGCGCCTGATTATAAACTATTTATAGCGGAAACGTTATTGCTCTTAGATGGCTGTAGGCGCGAACAGTATCTTTAATATTAAGAAAAACAATATTTTCTTTGAGCAAATTATATTATTATAAACAATATTTTCTTTGTATATACAAGTATGAAGCGCCTGATTATAAACTATTTATAGCGGAAACGTTATTGCTCTTAGATGGCTGTAGGCGCGAACAGTATCTATAATATTAAGAAAAACAATATTTTCTTTGAGCAAATTATATTATTATAAACAATATTTTCTTTGTATATACAAGTATGAAGCGCCTGATTATAAACTATTTATAGCGGAAACGTTATTGCTCTTAGATGGCTGTAGGCGCGAACAGTATCTTTAATATTAAGAAAAACAATATTTTCTTTGAGCAAATTATATTATTATAAACAATATTTTCTTTGTATATACAAGTATGAAGCGCCTGATTATAAACTATTTATAGCGGAAACGTTATTGCTCTTAGATGGCTGTAGGCGCGAACAGTATCTATAATATTAAGAAAAACAATATTTTCTTTGTATATACAAATATGAAGCGCCTGATTATAAACTATTTATAGCGGAAACGTTATTGCTCTTAGATGGCTGTAGGCGCGAACAGTATCTTTAATATTAAGAAAAACAATATTTTCTTTGAGCAAATTATATTATTATAAACAATATTTTCTTTGTATATACAAATATGAAGCGCCTGATTATAAACTATTTATAGCGGAAACGTTATTGCTCTTAGATGGCTGTAGGCGCGAACAGTATCTTTAATATTAAGAAAAACAATATTTTCTTTGAGCAAATGTTGTATATACAAATATGAAGCCCCTGATTATAAACTATTTATAGCGGAAACGTTATTGCTCTTAGATGGCTGTAGGCGCGAACAGTATCTTTAATATTAAGAAAAACAATATTTTCTGTGAGCAAAACATTGTATATACAAATATGAAGCGCCTGATTATAAACTATTTATAGCGGAAACGTTATTGCTCTTAGATGGCTGTAGGCGCGAACAGTATCTTTAATATTAAGAAAAACAATATTTTCTGTGAGCAAAACATTGTATATACAAATATGAAGCGCCTGATTATAAACTATTTATAGCGGAAACGTTATTGCTCTTAGATGGCTGTAGGCGCGAACAGTATCTTTAATATTAAGAAAAACAATATTTTCTTTGAGCAAATTATATTATTATAAACAATATTTTCTTTGTATATACAAATATGAAGCGCCTGATTATAAACTATTTATAGCGGAAACATTATTGCTCTTAGATGGCTGTAGGCGCGAACAGTATCTTTAATATTAAGAAAAACAATATTTTCTTTGAGCAAAACATTGTATATACAAATATGAAGCGCCTGATTATAAACTATTTATAGCGGAAACGTTATTGCTCTTAGATGGCTGTAGGCGCGAACAGTATCTTTAATATTAAGAAAAACAATATTTTCTTTGAGCAAATGTTGTATATACAAATATGAAGCGCCTGATTATAAACTATTTATAGCGGAAACGTTATTGCTCTTAGATGGCTGTAGGCGCGAACAGTATCTTTAATATTAAGAAAAACAATATTTTCTTTGAGCAAATTATATTATTATAAACAATATTTTCTTTGTATATACAAATATGAAGCGCCTGATTATAAACTATTTATAGCGGAAACGTTATTGCTCTTAGATGGCTGTAGGCGCGAACAGTATCTTTAATATTAAGAAAAACAATATTTTCTTTGAGCAAAACATTGTATATACAAATATGAAGCGCCTGATTATAAACTATTTATAGCGGAAACGTTATTGCTCTTAGATGGCTGTAGGCGCGAACAGTATCTTTAATATTAAGAAAAACAATATTTTCTTTGAGCAAAACATTGTATATACAAATATGAAGCGCCTGATTATAAACTATTTATAGCGGAAACGTTATTGCTCTTAGATGGCTGTAGGCGCGAACAGTATCTTTAATATTAAGAAGAACAATATTTTCTTTGAGCAAATTATATTATTATAAACAATATTTTCTTTGTATATACAAATATGAAGCGCCTGATTATAAACTATTTATAGCGGAAACGTTATTGCTCTTAGATGGCTGTAGGCGCGAACAGTATCTTTAATATTAAGAAAAAACAATATTTTCTTTGTATATACAAATATGAAGCGCCTGATTATAAACTATTTATAGCGGAAACGTTATTGCTCTTAGATGGCTGTAGGCGCGAACAGTATCTATAATATTAAGAAAAACAATATTTTCTTTGAGCAAAACATTGTATATACAAATATGAAGCGCCTGATTATAAACTATTTATAGCGGAAACGTTATTGCTCTTAGATGGCTGTAGGCGCGAACAGTATCTTTAATATTAAGAAAAACAATATTTTCTTTGAGCAAATTATATTATTATAAACAATATTTTCTTTGTATATACAAATATGAAGCGCCTGATTATAAACTATTTATAGCGGAAACGTTATTGCTCTTAGATGGCTGTAGGCGCGAACAGTATCTTTAATATTAAGAAAAACAATATTTTCTTTGAGCAAATTATATTATTATAAACAATATTTTCTTTGTATATACAAATATGAAGCGCCTGATTATAAACTATTTATAGCGGAAACGTTATTGCTCTTAGATGGCTGTAGGCGCGAACAGTATCTTTAATATTAAGAAAAAAACAATATTTTCTTTGAGCAAATTATATTATTATAAACAATATTTTCTTTGTATATACAAATATGAAGCGCCTGATTATAAACTATTTATAGCGGAAACGTTATTGCTCTTAGATGGCTGTAGGCGCGAACAGTATCTTTAATATTAAGAAAAACAATATTTTCTTTGAGCAAATTATATTATTATAAACAATATTTTCTTTGTATATACAAATATGAAGCGCCTGATTATAAACTATTTATAGCGGAAACGTTATTGCTCTTAGATGGCTGTAGGCGCGAACAGTATCTTTAATATTAAGAAAAACAATATTTTCTTTGAGCAAAACATTGTATATACAAATATGAAGCGCCTGATTATAAACTATTTATAGCGGAAACGTTATTGCTCTTAGATGGCTGTAGGCGCGAACAGTATATTTAATATTAAGAAAAACAATATTTTCTTTGAGCAAAACATTGTATATACAAATATGAAGCGCCTGATTATAAACTATTTATAGCGGAAACGTTATTGCTCTTAGATGGCTGTAGGCGCGAACAGTATCTTTAATATTAAGAAAAACAATATTTTCTTTGAGCAAATTATATTATTATAAACAATATTTTCTTTGTATATACAAATATGAAGCGCCTGATTATAAACTATTTATAGCGGAAACGTTATTGCTCTTAGATGGCTGTAGGCGCGAACAGTATCTTTAATATTAAGAAAAACAATATTTTCTTTGTATATACAAATATGAAGCGCCTGATTATAAACTATTTATAGCGGAAACGTTATTGCTCTTAGATGGCTGTAGGCGCGAACAGTATCTATAATATTAAGAAAAACAATATTTTCTTTGAGCAAAACATTGTATATACAAATATGAAGCGCCTGATTATAAACTATTTATAGCGGAAACGTTATTGCTCTTAGATGGCTGTAGGCGCGAACAGTATCTTTAATATTAAGAAAAACAATATTTTCTTTGAGCAAATTATATTATTATAAACAATATTTTCTTTGTATATACAAATATGAAGCGCCTGATTATAAACTATTTATAGCGGAAACGTTATTGCTCTTAGATGGCTGTAGGCGCGAACAGTATCTTTAATATTAAGAAAAACAATATTTTCTTTGAGCAAAACATTGTATATACAAATATGAAGCGACTGATTATAAACTATTTATAGCGGAAACGTTATTGCTCTTAGATGGCTATAGGCGCGAACAGTATCTTTAATATTAAGAAAAACAATATTTTCTTTGAGCAAATTATATTATTATAAACAATATTTTCTTTGTATATACAAATATGAAGCGCCTGATTATAAACTATTAATAGCGGAAACGTTATTGCTCTTAGATGGCTGTAGGCACGAACAGTATCTTTAATATTAAGAAAAACAATATTTTCTTTGAGCAAATTATATTATTATAAACAATATTTTCTTTGTATATACAAATATGAAGCGCCTGATTATAAACTATTTATAGCGGAAACGTTATTGCTCTTAGATGGCTGTAGGCGCGAACAGTATCTTTAATATTAAGAAAAACAATATTTTCTTTGAGCAAATTATATTATTATAAACAATATTTTCTTTGTATATACAAATATGAAGCGCCTGATTATAAACTATTTATAGCGGAAACGTTATTGCTCTTAGATGGCTGTAGGCGCGAACAGTATCTTTAATATTAAGAAAAACAATATTTTCTTTGAGCAAATTATATTATTATAAACAATATTTTCTTTGTATATACAAATATGAAGCGCCTGATTATAAACTATTTATAGCGGAAACGTTATTGCTCTTAGATGGCTGTAGGCGCGAACAGTATCTTTAATATTAAGAAAAACAATATTTTCTTTGAGCAAAACATTGTATATACAAATATGAAGCGCCTGATTATAAACTATTTATAGCGGAAACGCTATTGCTCTTAGATGGCTGTAGGCGCGAACAGTATCTTTAATATTAAGAAAAACAATATTTTCTTTGAGCAAAACATTGTATATACAAATATGAAGCGCCTGATTATAAACTATTTATAGCGGAAACGTTATTGCTCTTAGATGGCTGTAGGCGCGAACAGTATCTTTAATATTAAGAAAAACAATATTTTCTTTGAGCAAATTATATTATTATAAACAATATTTTCTTTGTATATACAAATATGAAGCGCCTGATTATAAACTATTTATAGCGGAAACGTTATTGCTCTTAGATGGCTGTAGGCGCGAACAGTATCTTTAATATTAAGAAAAACAATATTTTCTTTGAGCAAATTATATTATTATAAACAATATATTTTTCTTTGTATATACAAATATGAAGCGCCTGATTATAAACTATTTATAGCGGAAACGTTATTGCTCTTAGATGGCTGTAGGCGCGAACAGTATCTTTAATATTAAGAAAAACAATATTTTCTTTGAGCAAAACATTGTATATACAAATATGAAGCGCCTGATTATAAACTATTTATAGCGGAAACGTTATTGCTCTTAGATGGCTGTAGGCGCGAACAGTATCTTTAATATTAAGAAAAACAATATTTTCTTTGAGCAAATTATATTATTATAAACAATATTTTCTTTGTATATACAAATATAAAGCGCCTGATTATAAACTATTTATAGCGGAAACGTTATTGCTCTTAGATGGCTGTAGGCGCGAACAGTATCTTTAATATTAAGAAAAACAATATTTTCTTTGAGCAAAACATTGTATATACAAATATGAAGCGCCTGATTATAAACTATTTATAGCGGAAACGTTATTGCTCTTAGATGGCTGTAGGCGCGAACAGTATCTTTAATATTAAGAAAAACAATATTTTCTTTGAGCAAATTATATTATTATAAACAATATTTTCTTTGTATATACAAATATGAAGCGCCTGATTATAAACTATTTATAGCGGAAACGTTATTGCTCTTAGATGGCTGTAGGCGCGAACAGTATCTTTAATATTAAGAAAAACAATATTTTCTTTGAGCAAAACATTGTATATACAAATATGAAGCGCCTGATTATAAACTATTTATAGCGGAAACGTTATTGCTCTTAGATGGCTGTAGGCGCGAACAGTATCTTTAATATTAAGAAAAACAATATTTTCTTTGAGCAAATTATATTATTATAAACAATATTTTCTTTGTATATACAAATATGAAGCGCCTGATTATAAACTATTTATAGCGGAAACGTTATTGCTCTTAGATGGCTGTAGGCGCGAACAGTATCTTTAATATTAAGAAAAACAATATTTTCTTTGAGCAAATTATATAATTATAAACAATATTTTCTTTGTATATACAAATATGAAGCGCCTGATTATAAACTATTTATAGCGGAAACGTTATTGCTCTTAGATGGCTGTAGGCGCGAACAGTATCTTTAATATTAAGAAAAACAATATTTTCTTTGAGCAAAACATTGTATATACAAATATGAAGCGCCTGATTATAAACTATTTATAGCGGAAACGTTATTGCTCTTAGATGGCTGTAGGCGCGAACAGTATCTTTAATATTAAGAAAAACAATATTTTCTTTGTATATACAAATATGAAGCGCCTGATTATAAACTATTTATAGCGGAAACGTTATTGCTCTTAGATGGCTGTAGGCGCGAACAGTATCTTTAATATTAAGAAAAACAATATTTTCTTTGAGCAAATTATATTATTATAAACAATATTTTCTTTGTATATACAAATATGAAGCGCCTGATTATAAACTATTTATAGCGGAAACGTTATTGCTCTTAGATGGCTGTAGGCGCGAACAGTATCTTTAATATTAAGAAAAACAATATTTTCTTTGTATATACAAATATGAAGCGCCTGATTATAAACTATTTATAGCGGAAACGTTATTGCTCTTAGATGGCTGTAGGCGCGAACAGTATCTTTAATATTAAGAAAAACAATATTTTCTTTGAGCAAATTATATTATTATAAACAATATTTTCTTTGTATATACAAATATGAAGCGCCTGATTATAAACTATTTATAGCGGAAACGTTATTGCTCTTAGATGGCTGTAGGCGCGAACAGTATCTTTAATATTAAGAAAAACAATATTTTCTTTGTATATACAAATATGAAGCGCCTGATTATAAACTATTTATAGCGGAAACGTTATTGCTCTTAGATGGCTGTAGGCGCGAACAGTATCTTTAATATTAAGAAAAACAATATTTTCTTTGTATATACAAATATGAAGCGCCTGATTATAAACTATTTATAGCGGAAACGTTATTGCTCTTAGATGGCTGTAGGCGCGAACAGTATCTTTAATATTAAGAAAAACAATATTTTCTTTGTTTATACAAATATGAAGCGCCTGATTATAAACTATTTATAGCGGAAACGTTATTGCTCTTAGATGGCTGTAGGCGCGAACAGTATCTATAATATTAAGAAAAACAATATTTTCTTTGAGCAAAACATTGTATATACAAATATGAAGCGCCTGATTATAAACTATTTATAGCGGAAACGTTATTGCTCTTAGATGGCTGTAGGCGCGAACAGTATCTTTAATATTAAGAAAAACAATATTTTCTTTGAGCAAAACATTGTATATACAAATATGAAGCGCCTGATTATAAACTATTTATAGCGGAAACGTTATTGCTCTTAGATGGCTGTAGGCGCGAACAGTATCTTTAATATTAAGAAAAACAATATTTTCTTTGAGCAAAACATTGTATATACAAATATGAAGCGCCTGATTATAAACTATTTATAGCGGAAACGTTATTGCTCTTAGATGGCTGTAGGCGCGAACAGTATCTTTAATATTAAGAAAAACAATATTTTCTTTGAGCAAATTATATTATTATAAACAATATTTTCTTTGTATATACAAATATGAAGCGCCTGATTATAAACTATTTATAGCGGAAACGTTATTGCTCTTAGATGGCTGTAGGCGCGAACAGTATCTTTAATATTAAGAAAAACAATATTTTCTTTGAGCAAATTATATTATTATAAACAATATTTTCTTTGTATATACAAATATGAAGCGCCTGATTATAAACTATTTATAGCGGAAACGTTATTGCTCTTAGATGGCTGTAGGCGCGAACAGTATCTTTAATATTAAGAAAAACAATATTTTCTTTGAGCAAATTATATTATTATAAACAATATTTTCTTTGTATATACAAATATGAAGCGCCTGATTATAAACTATTTATAGCGGAAACGTTATTGCTCTTAGATGGCTGTAGGCGCGAACAGTATCTTTAATATTAAGAAAAACAATATTTTCTTTGAGCAAAACATTGTATATACAAATATGAAGCGCCTGATTATAAACTATTTATAGCGGAAACGTTATTGCTCTTAGATGGCTGTAGGCGCGAACAGTATCTTTAATATTAAGAAAAACAATATTTTCTTTGAGCAAATGTTGTATATACAAATATGAAGCGCCTGATTATAAACTATTTATAGCGGAAACGTTATTGCTCTTAGATGGCTGTAGGCGCGAACAGTATCTTTAATATTAAGAAAAACAATATTTTCTTTGAGCAAAACATTGTATATACAAATATGAAGCGCCTGATTATAAACTATTTAAAGCGGAAACGTTATTGCTCTTAGATGGCTGTAGGCGCGAACAGTATCTTTAATATTAAGAAAAACAATATTTTCTTTGTATATACAAATATGAAGCGCCTGATTATAAACTATTTATAGCGGAAACGTTATTGCTCTTATATGGCTGTAGGCGCGAACAGTATCTTTAATATTAAGAAAAACAATATTTTCTTTGAGCAAATTATATTATTATAAACAATATTTTCTTTGTATATACAAATATGAAGCACCTGATTATAAACTATTTATAGCGGAAACGTTATTGCTCTTAGATGGCTGTAGGCGCGAACAGTATCTATAATATTAAGAAAAACAATATTTTCTTTGAGCAAAACATTGTATATACAAATATGAAGCGCCTGATTATAAACTATTTATAGCGGAAACGTTATTGCTCTTAGATGGCTGTAGGCGCGAACAGTATCTTTAATATTAAGAAAAACAATATTTTCTTTGAGCAAATTATATTATTATAAACAATATTTTCTTTGTATATACAAATATGAAGCGCCTGATTATAAACTATTTATAGCGGAAACGTTATTGCTCTTAGATGGCTGTAGGCGCGAACAGTATCTTTAATATTAAGAAAAACAATATTTTCTTTGAGCAAAACATTGTATATACAAATATGAAGCGCCTGATTATAAACTATTTATAGCGGAAACGCTATTGCTCTTAGATGGCTGTAGGCGCGAACAGTATCTTTAATATTAAGAAAAACAATATTTTCTTTGAGCAAAACATTGTATATACAAATATGAAGCGCCTGATTATAAACTATTTATAGCGGAAACGTTATTGCTCTTAGATGGCTGTAGGCGCGAACAGTATCTTTAATATTAAGAAAAACAATATTTTCTTTGAGCAAATTATATTATTATAAACAATATTTTCTTTGTATATACAAATATGAAGCGCCTGATTATAAACTATTTATAGCGGAAACGTTATTGCTCTTAGATGGCTGTAGGCGCGAACAGTATCTTTAATATTAAGAAAAACAATATTTTCTTTGAGCAAATTATATTATTATAAACAATATTTTCTTTGTATATACAAATATGAAGCGCCTGATTATAAACTATTTATAGCGGAAACGTTATTGCTCTTAGATGGCTGTAGGCGCGAACAGTATCTTTAATATTAAGAAAAACAATATTTTCTTTGAGCAAATTATATTATTATAAACAATATTTTCTTTGTATATACAAATATGAAGCGCCTGATTATAAACTATTTATAGCGGAAACGTTATTGCTCTTAGATGGCTGTAGGCGCGAACAGTATCTTTAATATTAAGAAAAACAATATTTTCTTTGTATATACAAATATGAAGCGCCTGATTATAAACTATTTATAGCGGAAACGTTATTGCTCTTAGATGGCTGTAGGCGCGAACAGTATCTTTAATATTAAGAAAAACAATATTTTCTTTGAGCAAATTATATTATTATAAACAATATTTTCTTTGTATATACAAATATGAAGCGCCTGATTATAAACTATTTATAGCGGAAACGTTATTGCTCTTAGATGGCTGTAGGCGCGAACAGTATCTTTAATATTAAGAAAAACAATATTTTCTTTGAGCAAAACATTGTATATACAAATATGAAGCGCCTGATTATAAACTATTAATAGCGGAAACGTTATTGCTCTTAGATGGCTGTAGGCGCGAACAGTATCTTTAATATTAAGAAAAACAATATTTTCTTTGAGCAAATTATATTATTATAAACAATATTTTCTTTGTATATACAAATATGAAGCGCCTGATTATAAACTATTTATAGTGGAAACGTTATTGCTCTTAGATGGCTGTAGGCGCGAACAGTATCTTTAATATTAAGAAAAACAATATTTTCTTTGAGCAAATTATATTATTATAAACAATATTTTCTTTGTATATACAAATATGAAGCGCCTGATTATAAACTATTTATAGCGGAAACGTTATTGCTCTTAGATGGCTGTAGGCGCGAACAGTATCTTTAATATTAAGAAAAACAATATTTTCTTTGAGCAAATTATATTATTATAAACAATATTTTCTTTGTATATACAAATATGAAGCGCCTGATTATAAACTATTTATAGCGGAAACGTTATTGCTCTTAGATGGCTGTAGGCGCGAACAGTATTTTCTTTGATCTTTAATAAACAATATTTTCTTTGTAATACAAATATGAAAAACAAATATTTTCTTTGAGCAGGCGCGAATTATCTTTAATATTAAGAAAAACAATATTTTCTTTGAGCAAATTATATTATTATAAACAATATTTTCTTTGTATATACAAATATGAAGCGCCTGATTATAAACTATTAATAGCGGAAACGTTATTGCTCTTAGATGGCTGTAGGCGCGAACAGTATCTTTAATATTAAGAAAAACAATATTTTCTTTGAGCAAATTATATTATTATAAACAATATTTTCTTTGTATATACAAATATGAAGCGCCTGATTATAAACTATTAATAGCGGAAACGTTATTGCTCTTAGATGGCTGTAGGCACGAACAGTATCTTTAATATTAAGAAAAACAATATTTTCTTTGAGCAAATTATATTATTATAAACAATATTTTCTTTGTATATACAAATATGAAGCGCCTGATTATAAACTATTTATAGCGGAAACGTTATTGCTCTTAGATGGCTGTAGGCGCGAACAGTATCTTTAATATTAAGAAAAACAATATTTTCTTTGAGCAAATTATATTATTATAAACAATATTTTCTTTGTATATACAAATATGAAGCGCCTGATTATAAACTATTTATAGCGGAAACGTTATTGCTCTTAGATGGCTGTAGGCGCGAACAGTATCTTTAATATTAAGAAAAACAATATTTTCTTTGAGCAAATTATATTATTATAAACAATATTTTCTTTGTATATACAAATATGAAGCGCCTGATTATAAACTATTTATAGCGGAAACGTTATTGCTCTTAGATGGCTGTAGGCGCGAACAGTATCTTTAATATTAAGAAAAACAATATTTTCTTTGAGCAAATTATATTATTATAAACAATATTTTCTTTGTATATACAAATATGAAGCGCCTGATTATAAACTATTTATAGCGGAAACGTTATTGCTCTTAGATGGCTGTAGGCGCGAACAGTATCTTTAATATTAAGAAAAACAATATTTTCTTTGAGCAAATTATATTATTATAAACAATATTTTCTTTGTATATACAAATATGAAGCGCCTGATTATAAACTATTTATAGCGGAAACGTTATTGCTCTTAGATGGCTGTAGGCGCGAACAGTATCTTTAATATTAAGAAAAACAATATTTTCTTTGAGCAAAACATTGTATATACAAATATGAAGCGCCTGATTATAAACTATTTATAGCGGAAACGTTATTGCTCTTAGATGGCTGTAGGCGCGAACAGTATCTTTAATATTAAGAAAAACAATATTTTCTTTGAGCAAATTATATTATTATAAACAATATTTTCTTTGTATATACAAATATGAAGCGCCTGATTATAAACTATTTATAGCGGAAACGTTATTGCTCTTAGATGGCTGTAGGCGCGAACAGTATCTATAATATTAAGAAAAACAATATTTTCTTTGAGCAAAACATTGTATATACAAATATGAAGCGCCTGATTATAAACTATTTATAGCGGAAACGTTATTGCTCTTAGATGGCTGTAGGCGCGAACAGTATCTTTAATATTTAGAAAAACAATATTTTCTTTGAGCAAATTATATTATTATAAACAATATTTTCTTTGTATATACAAATATGAAGCGCCTGATTATAAACTATTTATAGCGGAAACGTTATTGCTCTTAGATGGCTGTAGGCGCGAACAGTATCTTTAATATTAAGAAAAACAATATTTTCTTTGAGCAAAACATTGTATATACAAATATGAAGCGCCTGATTATAAACTATTTATAGCGGAAACGTTATTGCTCTTAGATGGCTGTAGGCGCGAACAGTATCTTTAATATTAAGAAAAACAATATTTTCTTTGAGCAAATTATATTATTATAAACAATATTTTCTTTGTATATACAAATATGAAGCGCCTGATTATAAACTATTTATAGCGGAAACGTTATTGCTCTTAGATGGCTGTAGGCGCGAACAGTATCTTTAATATTTAGAAAAACAATATTTTCTTTGAGCAAATTATATTATTATAAACAATATTTTCTTTGTATATACAAATATGAAGCGCCTGATTATAAACTATTTATAGCGGAAACGTTATTGCTCTTAGATGGCTGTAGGCGCGAACAGTATCTTTAATATTAAGAAAAACAATATTTTCTTTGAGCAAAACATTGTATATACAAATATGAAGCGCCTGATTATAAACTATTTATAGCGGAAACGTTATTGCTCTTAGATGGCTGTAGGCGCGAACAGTATCTTTAATATTAAGAAAAACAATATTTTCTTTGAGCAAATTATATTATTATAAACAATATTTTCTTTGTATATACAAATATGAAGCGCCTGATTATAAACTATTTATAGCGGAAACGTTATTGCTCTTAGATGGCTGTAGGCGCGAACAGTATCTTTAATATTTAGAAAAACAATATTTTCTTTGAGCAAATTATATTATTATAAACAATATTTTCTTTGTATATACAAATATGAAGCGCCTGATTATAAACTATTTATAGCGGAAACGTTATTGCTCTTAGATGGCTGTAGGCGCGAACAGTATCTTTAATATTAAGAAAAACAATATTTTCTTTGAGCAAAACATTGTATATACAAATATGAAGCGCCTGATTATAAACTATTTATAGCGGAAACGTTATTGCTCTTAGATGGCTGTAGGCGCGAACAGTATCTTTAATATTAAGAAAAACAATATTTTCTTTGAGCAAATTATATTATTATAAACAATATTTTCTTTGTATATACAAATATGAAGCGCCTGATTATAAACTATTTATAGCGGAAACGTTATTGCTCTTAGATGGCTGTAGGCGCGAACAGTATCATTAATATTAAGAAAAACAATATTTTCTTTGAGCAAATGTTGTATATACAAATATGAAGCGCCTGATTATAAACTATTTATAGCGGAAACGTTATTGCTCTTAGATGGCTGTAGGCGCGAACAGTATCATTAATATTAAGAAAAACAATATTTTCTTTGAGCAAATGTTGTATATACAAATATGAAGCGCCTGATTATAAACTATTTATAGCGGAAACGTTATTGCTCTTAGATGGCTGTAGGCGCGAACAGTATCATTAATATTAAGAAAAACAATATTTTCTTTGAGCAAATGTTGTATATACAAATACGAAGCGCCTGATTATAAACTATTTATAGCGGAAACGTTATTGCTCTTAGATGGCTGTAGGCGCGAACAGTATCTTTAATATTAAGAAAAACAATATTTTCTTTGAGCAAAACATTGTATCTACAAATATGAAGCGCCTGATTATAAACTATTTATAGCGGAAACGTTATTGCTCTTAGATGGCTGTAGGCGCGAACAGTATCTTTAATATTAAGAAAAACAATATTTTCTTTGAGCAAAACATTGTATATACAAATATGAAGCGCCTGATTATAAACTATTTATAGCGGAAACGTTATTGCTCTTAGATGGCTGTAGGCGCGAACAGTATCTTTAATATTAAGAAAAACAATATTTTCTTTGAGCAAAACATTGTATCTACAAATATGAAGCGCCTGATTATAAACTATTTATAGCGGAAACGTTATTGCTCTTAGATGGCTGTAGGCGCGAACAGTATCTTTAATATTAAGAAAAACAATATTTTCTTTGAGCAAAACATTGTATATACAAATATGAAGCGCCTGATTATAAACTATTTATAGCGGAAACGTTATTGCTCTTAGATGGCTGTAGGCGCGAACAGTATCTTTAATATTAAGAAAAACAATATTTTCTTTGAGCAAAACATTGTATATACAAATATGAAGCGCCTGATTATAAACTATTTATAGCGGAAACGTTATTGCTCTTAGATGGCTGTAGGCGCGAACAGTATCTTTAATATTAAGAAAAACAATATTTTCTTTGAGCAAAACATTGTATATACAAATATGAAGCGCCTGATTATAAACTATTTATAGCGGAAACGTTATTGCTCTTAGATGGCTGTAGGCGCGAACAGTATCTTTAATATTAAGAAAAACAATATTTTCTTTGAGCAAAACATTGTATATACAAATATGAAGCGCCTGATTATAAACTATTTATAGCGGAAACGTTATTGCTCTTAGATGGCTGTAGGCGCGAACAGTATCTTTAATACTAAGAAAAACAATATTTTCTTTGAGCAAAACATTGTATATACAAATATGAAGCGCCTGATTATAAACTATTTATAGCGGAAACGTTATTGCTCTTAGATGGCTGTAGGCGCGAACAGTATCTATAATATTAAGAAAAACAATATTTTCTTTGAGCAAATTATATTATTATAAACAATATTTTCTTTGTATATACAAATATGAAGCGCCTGATTATAAACTATTTATAGCGGAAACGTTATTGCTCTTAGATGGCTGTAGGCGCGAACAGTATCTTTAATATTAAGAAAAACAATATTTTCTTTGAGCAAAACATTGTATATACAAATATGAAGCGCCTGATTATAAACTATTTATAGCGGAAACGTTATTGCTCTTAGATGGCTGTAGGCGCGAACAGTATCTTTAATATTAAGAAAAACAATATTTTCTTTGAGCAAAACATTGTATATACAAATATGAAGCGCCTGATTATAAACTATTTATAGCGGAAACGTTATTGCTCTTAGATGGCTGTAGGCGCGAACAGTATCTTTAATATTAAGAAAAACAATATTTTCTTTGAGCAAAACATTGTATATACAAATATGAAGCGCCTGATTATAAACTATTTATAGCGGAAACGTTATTGCTCTTAGATGGCTGTAGGCGCGAACAGTATCTTTAATATTAAGAAAAACAATATTTTCTTTGAGCAAAACATTGTATATACAAATATGAAGCGCCTGATTATAAACTATTTATAGCGGAAACGTTATTGCTCTTAGATGGCTGTAGGCGCGAACAGTATCTATAATATTAAGAAAAACAATATTTTCTTTGTATATACAAATATGAAGCGCCTGATTATAAACTATTTATAGCGGAAACGTTATTGCTCTTAGATGGCTGTAGGCGCGAACAGTATCTATAATATTAAGAAAAACAATATTTTCTTTGAGCAAATTATATTATTATAAACAATATTTTCTTTGTTTATACAAATATGAAGCGCCTGATTATAAACTATTTATAGCGGAAACGTTATTGCTCTTAGATGGCTGTAGGCGCGAACAGTATCTTTAATATTAAGAAAAACAATATTTTCTTTGAGCAAAACATTGTATATACAAATATGAAGCGCCTGATTATAAACTATTTATAGCGGAAACGTTATTGCTCTTAGATGGCTGTAGGCGCGAACAGTATCTTTAATATTAAGAAAAACAATATTTTCTTTGAGCAAAACATTGTATATACAAATATGAAGCGCCTGATTATAAACTATTTATAGCGGAAACGTTATTGCTCTTAGATGGCTGTAGGCGCGAACAGTATCTATAATATTAAGAAAAACAATATTTTCTTTGTATATACAAATATGAAGCGCCTGATTATAAACTATTTATAGCGGAAACGTTATTGCTCTTAGATGGCTGTAGGCGCGAACAGTATCTATAATATTAAGAAAAACAATATTTTCTTTGAGCAAAACATTGTATATACAAATATGAAGCGCCTGATTATAAACTATTTATAGCGGAAACGTTATTGCTCTTAGATGGCTGTAGGCGCGAACAGTATCTTTAATATTAAGAAAAACAATATTTTCTTTGAGCAAAACATTGTATATACAAATATGAAGCGCCTGATTATAAACTATTTATAGCGGAAACGTTATTGCTCTTAGATGGCTGTAGGCGCGAACAGTATCTTTAATATTAAGAAAAACAATATTTTCTTTGAGCAAAACATTGTATATACAAATATGAAGCGCCTGATTATAAACTATTTATAGCGGAAACGTTATTGCTCTTAGATGGCTGTAGGCGCGAACAGTATCTATAATATTAAGAAAAACAATATTTTCTTTGTATATACAAATATGAAGCGCCTGATTATAAACTATTTATAGCGGAAACGTTATTGCTCTTAGATGGCTGTAGGCGCGAACAGTATCTATAATATTAAGAAAAACAATATTTTCTTTGTATATACAAATATGAAGCGCCTGATTATAAACTATTTATAGCGGAAACGTTATTGCTCTTAGATGGCTGTAGGCGCGAACAGTATCTATAATATTAAGAAAAACAATATTTTCTTTGAGCAAATTATATTATTATAAACAATATTTTCTTTGTATATACAAATATGAAGTGCCTGATTATAAACTATTTATAGCGGAAACGTTATTGCTCTTAGATGGCTGTAGGCGCGAACAGTATCTTTAATATTAAGAAAAACAATATTTTCTTTGAGCAAAACATTGTATATACAAATATGAAGCGCCTGATTATAAACTATTTATAGCGGAAACGTTATTGCTCTTAGATGGCTGTAGGCGCGAACAGTATCTTTAATATTAAGAAAAACAATATTTTCTTTGAGCAAAACATTGTATATACAAATATGAAGCGCCTGATTATAAACTATTTATAGCGGAAACGTTATTGCTCTTAGATGGCTGTAGGCGCGAACAGTATCTTTAATATTAAGAAAAACAATATTTTCTTTGAGCAAAACATTGTATATACAAATATGAAGCGCCTGATTATAAACTATTTATAGCGGAAACGTTATTGCTCTTAGATGGCTGTAGGCGCGAACAGTATCTTTAATATTAAGAAAAACAATATTTTCTTTGAGCAAAACATTGTATATACAAATATGAAGCGCCTGATTATAAACTATTTATAGCGGAAACGTTATTGCTCTTAGATGGCTGTAGGCGCGAACAGTATCTTTAATATTAAGAAAAACAATATTTTCTTTGAGCAAAACATTGTATATACAAATATGAAGCGCCTGATTATAAACTATTTATAGCGGAAACGTTATCGCTCTTAGATGGCTGTAGGCGCGAACAGTATCTTTAATATTAAGAAAAACAATATTTTCTTTGAGCAAAACATTGTATATACAAATTTGAAGCGCCTGATTATAAACTATTTATAGCGGAAACGTTATTGCTCTTAGATGGCTGTAGGCGCGAACAGTATCTTTAATATTAAGAAAAACAATATTTTCTTTGAGCAAAACATTGTATATACAAATATGAAGCGCCTGATTATAAACTATTTATAGCGGAAACGTTATTGCTCTTAGATGGCTGTAGGCGCGAACAGTATCTTTAATATTAAGAAAAACAATATTTTCTTTGAGCAAATTATATTATTATAAACAATATTTTTCTTTGTATATACAAATATGAAGCGCCTGATTATAAACTATTTATAGCGGAAACGTTATTGCTCTTAGATGGCTGTAGGCGCGAACAGTATCTTTAATATTAAGAAAAACAATATTTTCTTTGAGCAAAACATTGTATATACAAATATGAAGCGCCTGATTATAAACTATTTATAGCGGAAACGTTATTGCTCTTAGATGGCTGTAGGCGCGAACAGTATCTTTAATATTAAGAAAAACAATATTTTCTTTGAGCAAAACATTGTATATACAAATATGAAGCGCCTGATTATAAACTATTTATAGCGGAAACGTTATTGCTCTTAGATGGCTGTAGGCGCGAACAGTATCTTTAATATTAAGAAAAACAATATTTTCTTTGAGCAAAACATTGTATATACAAATATGAAGCGCCTGATTATAAACTATTTATAGCGGAAACGTTATTGCTCTTCGATGGCTGTAGGCGCGAACAGTATCTATAATATTAAGAAAAACAATATTTTCTTTGTTGATATACAAATATGAAGCGCCTGATTATAAACTATTTATAGCGGAAACGTTATTGCTCTTAGATGGCTGTAGGCGCGAACAGTATCTATAATATTAAGAAAAACAATATTTTCTTTGAGCAAATTATATTATTATAAACAATATTTTCTTTGTATATACAAATATGAAGCGCCTGATTATAAACTATTTATAGCGGAAACGTTATTGCTCTTAGATGGCTGTAGGCGCGAACAGTATCTTTAATATTAAGAAAAACAATATTTTCTTTGAGCAAAACATTGTATATACAAATATGAAGCGCCTGATTATAAACTATTTATAGCGGAAACGTTATTGCTCTTAGATGGCTGTAGGCGCGAACAGTATCTTTAATATTAAGAAAAACAATATTTTCTTTGAGCAAAACATTGTATATACAAATATGAAGCGCCTGATTATAAACTATTTATAGCGGAAACGTTATTGCTCTTAGATGGCTGTAGGCGCGAACAGTATCTTTAATATTAAGAAAAACAATATTTTCTTTGAGCAAAACATTGTATATACAAATATGAAGCGCCTGATTATAAACTATTTATAGCGGAAACGTTATTGCTCTTCGATGGCTGTAGGCGCGAACAGTATCTATAATATTAAGAAAAACAATATTTTCTTTGTATATACAAATATGAAGCGCCTGATTATAAACTATTTATAGCGGAAACGTTATTGCTCTTAGATGGCTGTAGGCGCGAACAGTATCTATAATATTAAGAAAAACAATATTTTCTTTGAGCAAATTATATTATTATAAACAATATTTTCTTTGTATATACAAATATGAAGCGCCTGATTATAAACTATTTATAGCGGAAACGTTATTGCTCTTAGATGGCTGTAGGCGCGAACAGTATCTTTAATATTAAGAAAAACAATATTTTCTTTTTGAGCAAAACATTGTATATACAAATATGAAGCGCCTGATTATAAACTATTTATAGCGGAAACGTTATTGCTCTTAGATGGCTGTAGGCGCGAACAGTATCTTTAATATTAAGAAAAACAATATTTTCTTTGAGCAAAACATTGTATATACAAATATGAAGCGCCTGATTATAAACTATTTATAGCGGAAACGTTATTGCTCTTAGATGGCTGTAGGTGCGAACAGTATCTTTAATATTAAGAAAAACAATATTTTCTTTGAGCAAAACATTGTATATACAAATATGAAGCGCCTGATTATAAACTATTTATAGCGGAAACGTTATTGCTCTTAGATGGCTGTAGGCGCGAACAGTATCTTTAATATTAAGAAAAACAATATTTTCTTTGAGCAAAACATTGTATATACAAATATGAAGCGCCTGATTATAAACTATTTATAGCGGAAACGTTATTGCTCTTAGATGGCTGTAGGCGCGAACAGTATCTTTAATATTAAGAAAAACAATATTTTCTTTGAGCAAAACATTGTATATACAAATATGAAGCGCCTGATTATAAACTATTTATAGCGGAAACGTTATTGCTCTTAGATGGCTGTAGGCGCGAACAGTATCTATAATATTAAGAAAAACAATATTTTCTTTGTATATACCAATATGAAGCGCCTGATTATAAACTATTTATAGCGGAAACGTTATTGCTCTTAGATGGCTGTAGGCGCGAACAGTATCTTTAATATTAAGAAAAACAATATTTTCTTTGAGCAAAACATTGTATATACAAATATGAAGCGCCTGATTATAAACTATTTATAGCGGAAACGTTATTGCTCTTAGATGGCTGTAGCCGCGAACAGTATCTTTAATATTAAGAAAAACAATATTTTCTTTGAGCAAAACATTGTATATACAAATATGAAGCGCCTGATTATAAACTATTTATAGCGGAAACGTTATTGCTCTTAGATGGCTGTAGGCGCGAACAGTATCTTTAATATTAAGAAAAACAATATTTTCTTTGAGCAAAACATTGTATATACAAATATGAAGCGCCTGATTATAAACTATTTATAGCGGAAACGTTATTGCTCTTAGATGGCTGTAGGCGCGAACAGTATCTATAATATTAAGAAAAACAATATTTTCTTTGTATATACAAATATGAAGCGCCTGATTATAAACTATTTATAGCGGAAACGTTATTGCTCTTAGATGGCTGTAGGCGCGAACAGTATCTATAATATTAAGAAAAACAATATTTTCTTTGAGCAAATTATATTATTATAAACAATATTTCCTTTGTATATACAAATATGAAGCGCCTGATTATAAACTATTTATAGCGGAAACGTTATTGCTCTTAGATGGCTGTAGGCGCGAACAGTATCTTTAATATTAAGAAAAACAATATTTTCTTTGAGCAAAACATTGTATATACAAATATGAAGCGCCTGATTATAAACTATTTATAGCGGAAACGTTATTGCTCTTAGATGGCTGTAGGCGCGAACAGTATCTTTAATATTAAGAAAAACAATATTTTCTTTGAGCAAAACATTGTATATACAAATATGAAGCGCCTGATTATAAACTATTTATAGCGGAAACGTTATTGCTCTTAGATGGCTGTAGGCGCGAACAGTATCTTTAATATTAAGAAAAACAATATTTTCTTTGAGCAAAACATTGTATATACAAATATGAAGCGCCTGATTATAAACTATTTATAGCGGAAACGTTATTGCTCTTAGATGGCTATAGGCGCGAACAGTATCTTTAATATTAAGAAAAACAATATTTTCTTTGAGCAAAACATTGTATATAAAAATATGAAGCGCCTGATTATAAACTATTTATAGCGGAAACGTTATTGCTCTTAGATGGCTGTAGGCGCGAACAGTATCTTTAATATTAAGAAAAACAATATTTTCTTTGAGCAAATTATATTATTATAAACAATATTTTCTTTGTATATACAAATATGAAGCGCCTGATTTTAAACTATTTATAGCGGAAACGTTATTGCTCTTAGATGGCTGTAGGCGTGAACAGTATCTTTAATATTAAGAAAAACAATATTTTCTTTGAGCAAATTATATTATTATAAACAATATTTTCTTTGTATATACAAATATGAAGCGCCTGATTATAAACTATTTATAGCGGAAACGTTATTGCTCTTAGATGGCTGTAGGCGCGAACAGTATCTTTAATATTAAGAAAAACAATATTTTCTTTGAGCAAAACATTGTATATACAAATATGAAGCGCCTGATTATAAACTATTTATAGCGGAAACGTTATTGCTCTTAGATGGCTGTAGGCGCGAACAGTATCTATAATATTAAGAAAAACAATATTTTCTTTGAGCAAATTATATTATTATAAACAATATTTTCTTTGTATATACAAATATGAAGCGCCTGATTATAAACTATTTATAGCGGAAACGTTATTGCTCTTAGATGGCTGTAGGCGCGAACAGTATCTATAATATTAAGAAAAACAATATTTTCTTTGAGCAAATTATATTTTTATAAACAATATTTTCTTTGTATATACAAATATGAAGCGCCTGATTATAAACTATTTATAGCGGAAACGTTATTGCTCTTAGATGGCTGTAGGCGCGAACAGTATCTTTAATATTAAGAAAAACAATATTTTCTTTGAGCAAAACATTGTATATACAAATATGAAGCGCCTGATTATAAACTATTTATAGCGGAAACGTTATTGCTCTTAGATGGCTGTAGGCGCGAACAGTATCTTTAATATTAAGAAAAACAATATTTTCTTTGAGCAAAACATTGTATATACAAATATGAAGCGCCTGATTATAAACTATTTATAGCGGAAACGTTATTGCTCTTAGATGGCTGTAGGCGCGAACAGTATCTTTAATATTAAGAAAAACAATATTTTCTTTGAGCAAAACATTGTATATACAAATATGAAGCGCCTGATTATAAACTATTTATAGCGGAAACGTTATTGCTCTTAGATGGCTGTAGGCGCGAACAGTATCTTTAATATTAAGAAAAACAATATTTTCTTTGAGCAAAACATTGTATATACAAATATGAAGCGCCTGATTATAAACTATTTATAGCGGAAACGTTATTGCTCTTAGATGGCTGTAGGCGCGAACAGTATCTTTAATATTAAGAAAAACAATATTTTCTTTGAGCAAAACATTGTATATACAAATATGAAGCGCCTGATTATAAACTATTTATAGCGGAAACGTTATTGCTCTTAGATGGCTGTAGGCGCGAACAGTATCTTTAATATTAAGAAAAACAATATTTTCTTTGAGCAAAACATTGTATATACAAATATGAAGCGCCTGATTATAAACTATTAGGTGTACAACTTTGCTTCCGCCGTTTTTTTCCGAAATTCGAGGCTTTATTGTAAAAAACTGGTTATACATTCATGATCAAAGTATTGTCCATCGCTGGCCACTACTTTCTCCCATCTTTCGGGCAGCATACGAATCCCGCGTTGAAAAAACTGGTCATCTTTTGAAGCGATCCACGAATAGATCCAATTTTTAACTTCTTCATAAGACCGGAAGTGCTGGTCAGCCAGGCCGTGTGCCATTGATCGAAACAAGTGATAGTCCGAGGGAGCAACATCTGGAGAATACAGCGGGTGGGGTAGGACTTCCCATTTCAACGTTTCCAAGTATGTCTTGACCACTTTCGCAACATGGGGTCGAACATTGTCGTGCTGTAAAATCACTTTATCATGTATCTCGTTGTATTGCGGCCGTTTGTCTTTCAATGCTTGGCTCAAACGCATTAATTGCGTTCGATAACTATCGCCTGTGATTGTTTCAGTCGGTTTTAACAACTCATAATGCACTACGCCGAGCTGGTCCTACCAAATATAGAGCATACCTTGGAACCGTGAATATTCGGTTTGGCCATCGACGTGGAAGCATGGCCGGGATATCCCCATAATTTTCTGCGCTTGGGATTAACGCAATGAACCCATTTTTTGTCCCCAGTCACAATGCGATGCAGAAATCCTTTCCGTCTTTGCCTTGCAAGCAGCTATTCACAAGCAAACAAACGCCGTTCAACATCTCTCGGCTTCAACTCGTACGGCACCCAATTTCCTTGTTTCTGAATCATTCCCATGACTTTCAGGCGTTTTGAAATGGCTTGTTGCGTCACTCCCAATGATCCTGCCAATTCTTGTTGCGTTTGACACGAGTCTTGATCAAGTAATGCCTCCAATTCTGCATCTTCATAAACCTTCTCTCTTCCACCGCCATGCCGGTCTTCGACGTCAAAATCACCGTTCTTGAAGCGTTGAAACCACTCTCGGCACGTTCTTTTACTAGTAGCAGCCTCACCATAGGTATTTGAGAGCATTCGATGAGCCTCAGCCGCAGATTTCTTCATATTAAAGCAGAAAATTAAAACCTCCCGCAAATGACGAGAATTTGGCTCGTAAGCTGACATGTTTAATCGAGAATAACTTTATGATGCAGACACAAATCGACTAATATTTCGATGAAGTTATGTTTACAAATGCCTAAGCTTATTGTATGACATCTACGATCTATTTATTTCGACTACCACTTACCGCTACAACCATCTATTGCAAAACGGCGGAAGCAAAGTTGTACACCTATGTATTTATAGCGGAAACGTTATTGCTCTTAGATGGCTGTAGGCGCGAACAGTATCTTTAATATTAAGAAAAACAATATTTTCTTTGAGCAAAACATTGTATATACAAATATGAAGCGCCTGATTATAAACTATTTATAGCGGAAACGTTATTGCTCTTAGATGGCTGTAGGCGCGAACAGTATCTTTAATATTAAGAAAAACAATATTTTCTTTGAGCAAAACATTGTATATACAAATATGAAGCGCCTGATTATAAACTATTTATAGCGGAAACGTTATTGCTCTTAGATGGCTGTAGGCGCGAACAGTATCTTTAATATTAAGAAAAACAATATTTTCTTTGAGCAAAACATTGTATATACAAATATGAAGCGCCTGATTATAAACTATTTATAGCGGAAACGTTATTGCTCTTAGATGGCTGTAGGCGCGAACAGTATCTTTAATATTAAGAAAAACAATATTTTCTTTGAGCAAAACATTGTATATACAAATATGAAGCGCCTGATTATAAACTATTTATAGCGGAAACGTTATTGCTCTTAGATGGCTGTAGGCGCGAACAGTATCTTTAATATTAAGAAAAACAATATTTTCTTTGAGCAAAACATTGTATATACAAATATGAAGCGCCTGATTATAAACTATTTATAGCGGAAACGTTATTGCTCTTAGATGGCTGTAGGCGCGAACAGTATCTTTAATATTAAGAAAAACAATATTTTCTTTGAGCAAAACATTGTATATACAAATATGAAGCGCCTGATTATAAACTATTTATAGCGGAAACGTTATTGCTCTTAGATGGCTGTAGGCGCGAACAGTATCTTTAATATTAAGAAAAACAATATTTTCTTTGAGCAAAACATTGTATATACAAATATGAAGCGCCTGATTATAAACTATTTATAGCGGAAACGTTATTGCTCTTAGATGGCTGTAGGCGCGAACAGTATCTTTAATATTAAGAAAAACAATATTTTCTTTGAGCAAAACATTGTATATACAAATATGAAGCGCCTGATTATAAACTATTTATAGCGGAAACGTTATTGCTCTTAGATGGCTGTAGGCGCGAACAGTATCTTTAATATTAAGAAAAACAATATTTTCTTTGAGCAAAACATTGTATATACAAATATGAAGCGCCTGATTATAAACTATTTATAGCGGAAACGTTATTGCTCTTAGATGGCTGTAGGCGCGAACAGTATCTTTAATATTAAGAAAAACAATATTTTCTTTGAGCAAAACATTGTATATACAAATATGAAGCGCCTGATTATAAACTATTTATAGCGGAAACGTTATTGCTCTTAGATGGCTGTAGGCGCGAACAGTATCTTTAATATTAAGAAAAACAATATTTTCTTTGAGCAAAACATTGTATATACAAATATGAAGCGCCTGATTATAAACTATTTATAGCGGAAACGTTATTGCTCTTAGATGGCTGTAGGCGCGAACAGTATCTTTAATATTAAGAAAAACAATATTTTCTTTGAGCAAAACATTGTATATACAAATATGAAGCGCCTGATTATAAACTATTTATAGCGGAAACGTTATTGCTCTTAGATGGCTGTAGGCGCGAACAGTATCTATAATATTAAGAAAAAACAATATTTTCTTTGTATATACAAATATGAAGCGCCTGATTATAAACTATTTATAGCGGAAACGTTATTGCTCTTAGATGGCTGTAGGCGCGAACAGTATCTATAATATTAAGAAAAACAATATTTTCTTTGAGCAAATTATATTATTATAAACAATATTTCCTTTGTATATACAAATATGAAGCGCCTGATTATAAACTATTTATAGCGGAAACGTTATTGCTCTTAGATGGCTGTAGGCGCGAACAGTATCTTTAATATTAAGAAAAACAATATTTTCTTTGAGCAAAACATTGTATATACAAATATAAAGCGCCTGATTATAAACTATTTATAGCGGAAACGTTATTGCTCTTAGATGGCTGTAGGCGCGAACAGTATCTTTAATATTAAGAAAAACAATATTTTCTTTGAGCAAAACATTGTATATACAAATATGAAGCGCCTGATTATAAACTATTTATAGCGGAAACGTTATTGCTCTTAGATGGCTGTAGGCGCGAACAGTATCTTTAATATTAAGAAAAACAATATTTTCTTTGAGCAAAACATTGTATATACAAATATGAAGCGCCTGATTATAAACTATTTATAGCGGAAACGTTATTGCTCTTAGATGGCTGTAGGCGCGAACAGTATCTTTAATATTAAGAAAAACAATATTTTCTTTGAGCAAAACATTGTATATACAAATATGAAGCGCCTGATTATAAACTATTTATAGCGGAAACGTTATTGCTCTTAGATGGCTGTAGGCGCGAACAGTATCTTTAATATTAAGAAAAACAATATTTTCTTTGAGCAAAACATTGTATATACAAATATGAAGCGCCTGATTATAAACTATTTATAGCGGAAACGTTATTGCTCTTAGATGGCTGTAGGCACGAACAGTATCTTTAATATTAAGAAAAACAATATTTTCTTTGAGCAAAACATTGTATATACAAATATGAAGCGCCTGATTATAAACTATTTATAGCGGAAACGTTATTGCTCTTAGATGGCTGTAGGCGCGAACAGTATCTTTAATATTAAGAAAAACAATATTTTCTTTGAGCAAAACATTGTATATACAAATATGAAGCGCCTGATTATAAACTATTTATAGCGGAAACGTTATTGCTCTTAGATGGCTGTAGGCGCGAACAGTATCTTTAATATTAAGAAAAACAATATTTTCTTTGAGCAAAACATTGTATATACAAATATGAAGCGCCTGATTATAAACTATTTATAGCGGAAACGTTATTGCTCTTAGATGGCTGTAGGCGCGAACAGTATCTTTAATATTAAGAAAAACAATATTTTCTTTGAGCAAAACATTGTATATACAAATATGAAGCGCCTGATTATAAACTATTTATAGCGGAAACGTTATTGCTCTTAGATGGCTGTAGGCGCGAACAGTATCTTTAATATTAAGAAAAACAATATTTTCTTTGAGCAAAACATTGTATATACAAATATGAAGCGCCTGATTATAAACTATTTATAGCGGAAACGTTATTGCTCTTAGATGGCTGTAGGCGCGAACAGTATCTTTAATATTAAGAAAAACAATATTTTCTTTGAGCAAAACATTGTATATACAAATATGAAGCGCCTGATTATAAACTATTTATAGCGGAAACGTTATTGCTCTTAGATGGCTGTAGGCGCGAACAGTATCTTTAATATTAAGAAAAACAATATTTTCTTTGAGCAAAACATTGTATATACAAATATGAAGCGCCTGATTATAAACTATTTATAGCGGAAACGTTATTGCTCTTAGATGGCTGTAGGCGCGAACAGTATCTTTAATATTAAGAAAAACAATATTTTCTTTGAGCAAAACATTGTATATACAAATATGAAGCGCCTGATTATAAACTATTTATAGCGGAAACGTTATTGCTCTTAGATGGCTGTAGGCGCGAACAGTATCTTTAATATTAAGAAAAACAATATTTTCTTTGAGCAAAACATTGTATATACAAATATGAAGCGCCTGATTATAAACTATTTATAGCGGAAACGTTATTGCTCTTAGATGGCTGTAGGCGCGAACAGTATCTTTAATATTAAGAAAAACAATATTTTCTTTGAGCAAAACATTGTATATACAAATATGAAGCGCCTGATTATAAACTATTTATAGCGGAAACGTTATTGCTCTTAGATGGCTGTAGGCGCGAACAGTATCTTTAATATTAAGAAAAACAATATTTTCTTTGAGCAAAACATTGTATATACAAATATGAAGCGCCTGATTATAAACTATTTATAGCGGAAACGTTATTGCTCTTAGATGGCTGTAGGCGCGAACAGTATCTTTAATATTAAGAAAAACAATATTTTCTTTGAGCAAAACATTGTATATACAAATATGAAGCGCCTGATTATAAACTATTTATAGCGGAAACGTTATTGCTCTTAGATGGCTGTAGGCGCGAACAGTATCTTTAATATTAAGAAAAACAATATTTTCTTTGAGCAAAACATTGTATATACAAATATGAAGCGCCTGATTATAAACTATTTATAGCGGAAACGTTATTGCTCTTAGATGGCTGTAGGCGCGAACAGTATCTTTAATATTAAGAAAAACAATATTTTCTTTGAGCAAAACATTGTATATACAAATATGAAGCGCCTGATTATAAACTATTTATAGCGGAAACGTTATTGCTCTTAGATGGCTGTAGGCGCGAACAGTATCTTTAATATTAAGAAAAACAATATTTTCTTTGAGCAAAACATTGTATATACAAATATGAAGCGCCTGATTATAAACTATTTATAGCGGAAACGTTATTGCTCTTAGATGGCTGTAGGCGCGAACAGTATCTTTAATATTAAGAAAAACAATATTTTCTTTGAGCAAAACATTGTATATACAAATATGAAGCGCCTGATTATAAACTATTTATAGCGGAAACGTTATTGCTCTTAGATGGCTGTAGGCGCGAACAGTATCTTTAATATTAAGAAAAACAATATTTTCTTTGAGCAAAACATTGTATATACAAATATGAAGCGCCTGATTATAAACTATTTATAGCGGAAACGTTATTGCTCTTAGATGGCTGTAGGCGCGAACAGTATCTTTAATATTAAGAAAAACAATATTTTCTTTGAGCAAAACATTGTATATACAAATATGAAGCGCCTGATTATAAACTATTTATAGCGGAAACGTTATTGCTCTTAGATGGCTGTAGGCGCGAACAGTATCTTTAATATTAAGAAAAACAATATTTTCTTTGAGCAAAACATTGTATATACAAATATGAAGCGCCTGATTATAAACTATTTATAGCGGAAACGTTATTGCTCTTAGATGGCTGTAGGCGCGAACAGTATCTTTAATATTAAGAAAAACAATATTTTCTTTGAGCAAAACATTGTATATACAAATATGAAGCGCCTGATTATAAACTATTTATAGCGGAAACGTTATTGCTCTTAGATGGCTGTAGGCGCGAACAGTATCTTTAATATTAAGAAAAACAATATTTTCTTTGAGCAAAACATTGTATATACAAATATGAAGCGCCTGATTATAAACTATTTATAGCGGAAACGTTATTGCTCTTAGATGGCTGTAGGCGCGAACAGTATCTTTAATATTAAGAAAAACAATATTTTCTTTGAGCAAAACATTGTATATACAAATATGAAGCGCCTGATTATAAACTATTTATAGCGAAAACGTTATTGCTCTTAGATGGCTGTAGGCGCGAACAGTATCTTTAATATTAAGAAAAACAATATTTTCTTTGAGCAAAACATTGTATATACAAATATGAAGCGCCTGATTATAAACTATTTATAGCGGAAACGTTATTGCTCTTAGATGGCTGTAGGCGCGAACAGTATCTTTAATATTAAGAAAAACAATATTTTCTTTGAGCAAAACATTGTATATACAAATATGAAGCGCCTGATTATAAACTATTTATAGCGGAAACGTTATTGCTCTTAGATGGCTGTAGGCGCGAACAGTATCTATAATATTAAGAAAAACAAAATTTTCTTTGAGCAAATTATATTATTATAAACAATATTTTCTTTGTATATACAAATATGAAGCGCCTGATTATAAACTATTTATAGCGGAAACGTTATTGCTCTTAGATGGCTGTAGGCGCGAACAGTATCTTTAATATTAAGAAAAACAATATTTTCTTTGAGCAAATTATATTATTATAAACAATATTTTCTTTGTATATACAAATATGAAGCGCCTGATTATAAACTATTTATAGCGGAAACGTTATTGCTCTTAGATGGCTGTAGGCGCGAACAGTATCTTTAATATTAAGAAAAACAATATTTTCTTTGTATATACAAATATGAAGCGCCTGATTATAAACTATTTATAGCGGAAACGTTATTGCTCTTAGATGGCTGTAGGCGCGAACAGTATCTATAATATTAAGAAAAACAATATTTTCTTTGAGCAAAACATTGTATATACAAATATGAAGCGCCTGATTATAAACTATTTATAGCGGAAACGTTATTGCTCTTAGATGGCTGTAGGCGCGAACAGTATCTTTAATATTAAGAAAAACAATATTTTCTTTGAGCAAATTATATTATTATAAACAATATTTTCTTTGTATATACAAATATGAAGCGCCTGATTATAAACTATTTATAGCGGAAACGTTATTGCTCTTAGATGGCTGTAGGCGCGAACAGTATCTTTAATATTAAGAAAAACAATATTTTCTTTGTATATACAAATATGAAGCGCCTGATTATAAACTATTTATAGCGGAAACGTTATTGCTCTTAGATGGCTGTAGGCGCGAACAGTATCTATAATATTAAGAAAAACAATATTTTCTTTGTATATACAAATATGAAGCGCCTGATTATAAACTATTTATAGCGGAAACGTTATTGCTCTTAGATGGCTGTAGGCGCGAACAGTATCTTTAATATTAAGAAAAACAATATTTTCTTTGAGCAAATTATATTATTATAAACAATATTTTCTTTGTATATACAAATATGAAGCGCCTGATTATAAACTATTTATAGCGGAAACGTTATTGCTCTTAGATGGCTGTAGGCGCGAACAGTATCTTTAATATTAAGAAAAACAATATTTTCTTTGTATATACAAATATGAAGCGCCTGATTATAAACTATTTATAGCGGAAACGTTATTGCTCTTAGATGGCTGTAGGCGCGAACAGTATCTTTAATATTAAGAAAAACAATATTTTCTTTGTATATACAAATATGAAGCGCCTGATTATAAACTATTTATAGCGGAAACGTTATTGCTCTTAGATGGCTGTAGGCGCGAACAGTATCTTTAATATTAAGAAAAACAATATTTTCTTTGAGCAAATGTTGTATATACAAATATGAAGCCCCTGATTATAAACTATTTATAGCGGAAACGTTATTGCTCTTAGATGGCTGTAGGCGCGAACAGTATCTTTAATATTAAGAAAAACAATATTTTCTGTGAGCAAAACATTGTATATACAAATATGAAGCGCCTGATTATAAACTATTTATAGCGGAAACGTTATTGCTCTTAGATGGCTGTAGGCGCGAACAGTATCTTTAATATTAAGAAAAACAATATTTTCTTTGAGCAAATTATATTATTATAAACAATATTTTCTTTGTATATACAAATATGAAGCGCCTGATTATAAACTATTTATAGCGGAAACATTATTGCTCTTAGATGGCTGTAGGCGCGAACAGTATCTTTAATATTAAGAAAAACAATATTTTCTTTGAGCAAAACATTGTATATACAAATATGAAGCGCCTGATTATAAACTATTTATAGCGGAAACGTTATTGCTCTTAGATGGCTGTAGGCGCGAACAGTATCTTTAATATTAAGAAAAACAATATTTTCTTTGAGCAAATGTTGTATATACAAACATGAAGCGCCTGATTATAAACTATTTATAGCGGAAACGTTATTGCTCTTAGATGGCTGTAGGCGCGAACAGTATCTTTAATATTAAGAAAAACAATATTTTCTTTGAGCAAATTATATTATTATAAACAATATTTTCTTTGTATATACAAATATGAAGCGCCTGATTATAAACTATTTATAGCGGAAACGTTATTGCTCTTAGATGGCTGTAGGCGCGAACAGTATCTTTAATATTAAGAAAAACAATATTTTCTTTGAGCAAAACATTGTATATACAAATATGAAGCGCCTGATTATAAACTATTTATAGCGGAAACGTTATTGCTCTTAGATGGCTGTAGGCGCGAACAGTATCTTTAATATTAAGAAAAACAATATTTTCTTTGAGCAAAACATTGTATATACAAATATGAAGCGCCTGATTATAAACTATTTATAGCGGAAACGTTATTGCTCTTAGATGGCTGTAGGCGCGAACAGTATCTTTAATATTAAGAAAAACAATATTTTCTTTGAGCAAATTATATTATTATAAACAATATTTTCTTTGTATATACAAATATGTAGCGCCTGATTATAAACTATTTATAGCGGAAACGTTATTGCTCTTAGATGGCTGTAGGCGCGAACAGTATCTATAATATTAAGAAAAACAATATTTTCTTTGAGCAAAACATTGTATATACAAATATGAAGCGCCTGATTATAAACTATTTATAGCGGAAACGTTATTGCTCTTAGATGGCTGTAGGCGCGAACAGTATCTTTAATATTAAGAAAAACAATATTTTCTTTGAGCAAATTATATTATTATAAACAATATTTTCTTTGTATATACAAATATGAAGCGCCTGATTATAAACTATTTATAGCGGAAACGTTATTGCTCTTAGATGGCTGTAGGCGCGAACACTATCTTTAATATTAAGAAAAACAATATTTTCTTTGAGCAAATTATATTATTATAAACAATATTTTCTTGTATATACAAATATGAAGCGCCTGATTATAAACTATTTATAGCGGAAACGTTATTGCTCTTAGATGGCTGTAGGCGCGAACAGTATCTTTAATATTAAGAAAAACAATATTTTCTTTTGAGCAAATTATATTATTATAAACAATATTTTCTTTGTATATACAAATATGAAGCGCCTGATTATAAACTATTTATAGCGGAAACGTTATTGCTCTTAGATGGCTGTAGGCGCGAACAGTATCTTTAATATTAAGAAAAACAATATTTTCTTTGTATATACAAATATGAAGCGCCTGATTATAAACTATTTATAGCGGAAACGTTATTGCTCTTAGATGGCTGTAGGCGCGAACAGTATCTTTAATATTAAGAAAAACAATATTTTCTTTGTTTATACAAATATGAAGCGCCTGATTATAAACTATTTATAGCGGAAACGTTATTGCTCTTAGATGGCTGTAGGCGCGAACAGTATCTATAATATTAAGAAAAACAATATTTTCTTTGAGCAAAACATTGTATATACAAATATGAAGCGCCTGATTATAAACTATTTATAGCGGAAACGTTATTGCTCTTAGATGGCTGTAGGCGCGAACAGTATCTTTAATATTAAGAAAAACAATATTTTCTTTGAGCAAAACATTGTATATACAAATATGAAGCGCCTGATTATAAACTATTTATAGCGGAAACGTTATTGCTCTTAGATGGCTGTAGGCGCGAACAGTATCTTTAATATTAAGAAAAACAATATTTTCTTTGAGCAAATTATATTATTATAAACAATATTTTCTTTGTATATACAAATATGAAGCGCCTGATTATAAACTATTTATAGCGGAAACGTTATTGCTCTTAGATGGCTGTAGGCGCGAACAGTATCTTTAATATTAAGAAAAACAATATTTTCTTTGAGCAAATTATATTATTATAAACAATATTTTCTTTGTATATACAAATATGAAGCGCCTGATTATAAACTATTTATAGCGGAAACGTTATTGCTCTTAGATGGCTGTAGGCGCGAACAGTATCTTTAATATTAAGAAAAACAATATTTTCTTTGAGCAAAACATTGTATATACAAATATGAAGCGCCTGATTATAAACTATTTATAGCGGAAACGTTATTGCTCTTAGATGGCTGTAGGCGCGAACAGTATCTTTAATATTAAGAAAAACAATATTTTCTTTGAGCAAATTATATTATTATAAACAATATTTTCTTTGTATATACAAATATGAAGCGCCTGATTATAAACTATTTATAGCGGAAACGTTATTGCTCTTAGATGGCTGTAGGCGCGAACAGTATCTTTAATATTAAGAAAAACAATATTTTCTTTGAGCAAATTATATTATTATAAACAATATTTTCTTTGTATATACAAATATGAAGCGCCTGATTATAAACTATTTATAGCGGAAACGTTATTGCTCTTAGATGGCTGTAGGCGCGAACAGTATCTTTAATATTAAGAAAAACAATATTTTCTTTGAGCAAATTATATTATTATAAACAATATTTTCTTTGTATATACAAATATGAAGCGCCTGATTATAAACTATTTATAGCGGAAACGTTATTGCTCTTAGATGGCTGTAGGCGCGAACAGTATCTTTAATATTAAGAAAAACAATATTTTCTTTGAGCAAAACATTGTATATACAAATATGAAGCGCCTGATTATAAACTATTTATAGCGGAAACGTTATTGCTCTTAGATGGCTGTAGGCGCGAACAGTATCTTTAATATTAAGAAAAACAATATTTTCTTTGAGCAAAACATTGTATATACAAATATGAAGCGCCTGATTATAAACTATTTATAGCGGAAACGTTATTGCTCTTAGATGGCTGTAGGCGCGAACAGTATCTTTAATATTAAGAAAAACAATATTTTCTTTGAGCAAATTATATTATTATAAACAATATTTTCTTTGTATATACAAATATGAAGCGCCTGATTATAAACTATTTATAGCGGAAACGTTATTGCTCTTAGATGGCTGTAGGCGCGAACAGTATCTTTAATATTAAGAAAAACAATATTTTCTTTGTATATACAAATATGAAGCGCCTGATTATAAACTATTTATAGCGGAAACGTTATTGCTCTTAGATGGCTGTAGGCGCGAACAGTATCTATAATATTAAGAAAAACAATATTTTCTTTGAGCAAAACATTGTATATACAAATATGAAGCGCCTGATTATAAACTATTTATAGCGGAAACGTTATTGCTCTTAGATGGCTGTAGGCGCGAACAGTATCTTTAATATTAAGAAAAACAATATTTTCTTTGAGCAAATTATATTATTATAAACAATATTTTCTTTGTATATACAAATATGAAGCGCCTGATTATAAACTATTTATAGCGGAAACGTTATTGCTCTTAGATGGCTGTAGGCGCGAACAGTATCTTTAATATTAAGAAAAACAATATTTTCTTTGAGCAAAACATTGTATATACAAATATGAAGCGACTGATTATAAACTATTTATAGCGGAAACGTTATTGCTCTTAGATGGCTGTAGGCGCGAACAGTATCTTTAATATTAAGAAAAACAATATTTTCTTTGAGCAAATTATATTATTATAAACAATATTTTCTTTGTATATACAAATATGAAGCGCCTGATTATAAACTATTTATAGCGGAAACGTTATTGCTCTTAGATGGCTGTAGGCGCGAACAGTATCTTTAATATTAAGAAAAACAATATTTTCTTTGAGCAAATTATATTATTATAAACAATATTTTCTTTGTATATACAAATATGAAGCGCCTGATTATAAACTATTTATAGCGGAAACGTTATTGCTCTTAGATGGCTGTAGGCGCGAACAGTATCTTTAATATTAAGAAAAACAATATTTTCTTTGAGCAAAACATTGTATATACAAATATGAAGCGCCTGATTATAAACTATTTATAGCGGAAACGTTATTGCTCTTAGATGGCTGTAGGCGCGAACAGTATCTTTAATATTAAGAAAAACAATATTTTCTTTGAGCAAAACATTGTATATACAAATATGAAGCGCCTGATTATAAACTATTTATAGCGGAAACGTTATTGCTCTTAGATGGCTGTAGGCGCGAACAGTATCTTTAATATTAAGAAAAACAATATTTTCTTTGAGCAAATTATATTATTATAAACAATATTTTCTTTGTATATACAAATATGAAGCGCCTGATTATAAACTATTTATAGCGGAAACGTTATTGCTCTTAGATGGCTGTAGGCGCGAACAGTATCTTTAATATTAAGAAAAACAATATTTTCTTTGAGCAAATTATATTATTATAAACAATATTTTCTTTGTATATACAAATATGAAGCGCCTGATTATAAACTATTTATAGCGGAAACGTTATTGCTCTTAGATGGCTGTAGGCGCGAACAGTATCTTTAATATTAAGAAAAACAATATTTTCTTTGAGCAAAACATTGTATATACAAATATGAAGCGCCTGATTATAAACTATTTATAGCGGAAACGTTATTGCTCTTAGATGGCTGTAGGCGCGAACAGTATCTTTAATATTAAGAAAAACAATATTTTCTTTGAGCAAAACATTGTATATACAAATATGAAGCGCCTGATTATAAACTATTTATAGCGGAAACGTTATTGCTCTTAGATGGCTGTAGGCGCGAACAGTATCTTTAATATTAAGAAAAACAATATTTTCTTTGAGCAAATTATATTATTATAAACAATATTTTCTTTGTATATACAAATATGAAGCGCCTGATTATAAACTATTTATAGCGGAAACGTTATTGCTCTTAGATGGCTGTAGGCGCGAACAGTATCTTTAATATTAAGAAAAACAATATTTTCTTTGAGCAAATTATATTATTATAAACAATATTTTCTTTGTATATACAAATATAAAGCGCCTGATTATAAACTATTTATAGCGGAAACGTTATTGCTCTTAGATGGCTGTAGGCGCGAACAGTATCTTTAATATTAAGAAAAACAATATTTTCTTTGAGCAAAACATTGTATATACAAATATGAAGCGCCTGATTATAAACTATTTATAGCGGAAACGTTATTGCTCTTAGATGGCTGTAGGCGCGAACAGTATCTTTAATATTAAGAAAAACAATATTTTCTTTGAGCAAATTATATTATTATAAACAATATTTTCTTTGTATATACAAATATGAAGCGCCTGATTATAAACTATTTATAGCGGAAACGTTATTGCTCTTAGATGGCTGTAGGCGCGAACAGTATCTTTAATATTAAGAAAAACAATATTTTCTTTGAGCAAATTATATTATTATAAACAATATTTTCTTTGTATATACAAATATGAAGCGCCTGATTATAAACTATTTATAGCGGAAACGTTATTGCTCTTAGATGGCTGTAGGCGCGAACAGTATCTTTAATATTAAGAAAAACAATATTTTCTTTGTATATACAAATATGAAGCGCCTGATTATAAACTATTTATAGCGGAAACGTTATTGCTCTTAGATGGCTGTAGGCGCGAACAGTATCTTTAATATTAAGAAAAACAATATTTTCTTTGAGCAAATTATATTATTATAAACAATATTTTCTTTGTATATACAAATATGAAGCGCCTGATTATAAACTATTTATAGCGGAAACGTTATTGCTCTTAGATGGCTGTAGGCGCGAACAGTATCTTTAATATTAAGAAAAACAATATTTTCTTTGAGCAAATTATATTATTATAAACAATATTTTCTTTGTATATACAAATATGAAGCGCCTGATTATAAACTATTTATAGCGGAAACGTTATTGCTCTTAGATGGCTGTAGGCGCGAACAGTATCTTTAATATTAAGAAAAACAATATTTTCTTTGTATATACAAATATGAAGCGCCTGATTATAAACTATTTATAGCGGAAACGTTATTGCTCTTAGATGGCTGTAGGCGCGAACAGTATCTTTAATATTAAGAAAAACAATATTTTCTTTGAGCAAATTATATTATTATAAACAATATTTTCTTTGTATATACAAATATGAAGCGCCTGATTATAAACTATTTATAGCGGAAACGTTATTGCTCTTAGATGGCTGTAGGCGCGAACAGTATCTATAATATTAAGAAAAACAATATTTTCTTTGTATATACAAATATGAAGCGCCTGATTATAAACTATTTATAGCGGAAACGTTATTGCTCTTAGATGGCTATAGGCGCGAACAGTATCTATAATATTAAGAAAAACAATATTTTCTTTGTATATACAAACATGAAGCACCTGATTATAAACTATTTATAGCGGAAACGTTATTGCTCTTAGATGGCTGTAGGCGCGAACAGTATCTATAATATTAAGAAAAACAATATTTTCTTTGTATATACAAATATGAAGCGCCTGATTATAAACTATTTATAGCGGAAACGTTATTGCTCTTAGACGGCTGTAGGCGCGAACAGTATCTTTAATATTAAGAAAAACCATATTTTCTTTGTATATACAAATATGAAGCGCCTGATTATAAACTATTTATAGCGGAAACGTTATTGCTCTTAGATGGCTGTAGGCGCGAACAGTATCTTTAATATTAAGAAAAACAATATTTTCTTTGAGCAAATTATATTATTATAAACAATATTTTCTTTGTATATACAAATATGAAGCGCCTGATTATAAACTATTTATAGCGGAAACGTTATTGCTCTTAGATGGCTGTAGGCGCGAACAGTATCTTTAATATTAAGAAAAACAATATTTTCTTTGAGCAAAACATTGTATATACAAATATGAAGCGCCTGATTATAAACTATTTAAAGCGGAAACGTTATTGCTCTTAGATGGCTGTAGGCGCGAACAGTATCTTTAATATTAAGAAAAACAATATTTTCTTTGAGCAAATTATATTATTATAAACAATATTTTCTTTGTATATACAAATATGAAGCGCCTGATTATAAACTATTTATAGCGGAAACGTTATTGCTCTTAGATGGCTGTAGGCGCGAACAGTATCTATAATATTAAGAAAAACAATATTTTCTTTGTATATACAAATATGAAGCGCCTGATTATAAACTATTTATAGCGGAAACGTTATTGCTCTTAGACGGCTGTAGGCGCGAACAGTATCTTTAATATTAAGAAAAACCATATTTTCTTTGTATATACAAATATGAAGCGCCTGATTATAAACTATTTATAGCGGAAACGTTATTGCTCTTAGATGGCTGTAGGCGCGAACAGTATCTTTAATATTAAGAAAAACAATATTTTCTTTGAGCAAATTATATTATTATAAACAATATTTTCTTTGTATATACAAATATGAAGCGCCTGATTATAAACTATTTATAGCGGAAACGTTATTGCTCTTAGATGGCTATAGGCGCGAACAGTATCTATAATATTAAGAAAAACAATATTTTCTTTGTATATACAAACATGAAGCACCTGATTATAAACTATTTATAGCGGAAACGTTATTGCTCTTAGATGGCTGTAGGCGCGAACAGTATCTATAATATTAAGAAAAACAATATTTTCTTTGTATATACAAATATGAAGCGCCTGATTATAAACTATTTATAGCGGAAACGTTATTGCTCTTAGACGGCTGTAGGCGCGAACAGTATCTTTAATATTAAGAAAAACCATATTTTCTTTGTATATACAAATATGAAGCGCCTGATTATAAACTATTTATAGCGGAAACGTTATTGCTCTTAGATGGCTGTAGGCGCGAACAGTATCTTTAATATTAAGAAAAACAATATTTTCTTTGAGCAAATTATATTATTATAAACAATATTTTCTTTGTATATACAAATATGAAGCGCCTGATTATAAACTATTTATAGCGGAAACGTTATTGCTCTTAGATGGCTGTAGGCGCGAACAGTATCTATAATATTAAGAAAAACAATATTTTCTTTGTATATACAAATATGAAGCGCCTGATTATAAACTATTTATAGCGGAAACGTTATTGCTCTTAGACGGCTGTAGGCGCGAACAGTATCTTTAATATTAAGAAAAACCATATTTTCTTTGTATATACAAATATGAAGCGCCTGATTATAAACTATTTATAGCGGAAACGTTATTGCTCTTAGATGGCTGTAGGCGCGAACAGTATCTTTAATATTAAGAAAAACAATATTTTCTTTGAGCAAATTATATTATTATAAACAATATTTTCTTTGTATATACAAATATGAAGCGCCTGATTATAAACTATTTATAGCGGAAACGTTATTGCTCTTAGATGGCTGTAGGCGCGAACAGTATCTATAATATTAAGAAAAACAATATTTTCTTTGTATATACAAATATGAAGCGCCTGATTATAAACTATTTATAGCGGAAACGTTATTGCTCTTAGACGGCTGTAGGCGCGAACAGTATCTTTAATATTAAGAAAAACCATATTTTCTTTGTATATACAAATATGAAGCGCCTGATTATAAACTATTTATAGCGGAAACGTTATTGCTCTTATATGGCTGTAGGCGCGAACAGTATCTTTAATATTAAGAAAAACAATATTTTCTTTGAGCAAATTATATTATTATAAACAATATTTTCTTTGTATATACAAATATGAAGCGCCTGATTATAAACTATTTATAGCGGAAACGTTATTGCTCTTAGATGGCTGTAGGCGCGAACAGTATCTTTAATATTAAGAAAAACAATATTTTCTTTGAGCAAATTATATTATTATAAACAATATTTTCTTTGTATATACAAATATGAAGCGCCTGATTATAAACTATTTATAGCGGAAACGTTATTGCTCTTAGATGGCTGTAGGCGCGAACAGTATCTTTAATATTAAGAAAAACAATATTTTCTTTGAGCAAATTATATTATTATAAACAATATTTTCTTTGTATATACAAATATGAAGCGCCTGATTATAAACTATTTATAGCGGAAACGTTATTGCTCTTAGATGGCTGTAGGCGCGAACAGTATCTTTAATATTAAGAAAAACAATATTTTCTTTGTATATACAAATATGAAGCGCCTGATTATAAACTATTTATAGCGGAAACGTTATTGCTCTTAGATGGCTGTAGGCGCGAACAGTTCTATAATATTAAGAAAAACAATATTTTCTTTGTATATACAAACATGAAGCACCTGATTATAAACTATTTATAGCGGAAACGTTATTGCTCTTAGATGGCTGTAGGCGCGAACAGTATCTATAATATTAAGAAAAACAATATTTTCTTTGTATATACAAATATGAAGCGCCTGATTATAAACTATTTATAGCGGAAACGTTATTGCTCTTAGATGGCTGTAGGCGCGAACAGTATCTTTAATATTAAGAAAAAACAATATTTTCTTTGAGCAAATTATATTATTATAAACAATATTTTCTTTGTATATACAAATATGAAGCGCCTGATTATAAACTATTTATAGCGGAAACGTTATTGCTCTTAGATGGCTGTAGGCGCGAACAGTATCTTTAATATTAAGAAAAAACAATATTTTCTTTGAGCAAATTATATTATTATAAAACAATATTTTCTTTGTATATACAAATATGAAGCGCCTGATTATAAACTATTTATAGCGGAAACGTTATTGCTCTTAGATGGCTGTAGGCGCGAACAGTATCTTTAATATTAAGAAAAACAATATTTTCTTTGTATATACAAATATGAAGCGCCTGATTATAAACTATTTATAGCGGAAACGTTATTGCTCTTAGATGGCTGTAGGCGCGAACAGTTCTATAATATTAAGAAAAACAATATTTTCTTTGTATATACAAACATGAAGCACCTGATTATAAACTATTTATAGCGGAAACGTTATTGCTCTTAGATGGCTGTAGGCGCGAACAGTATCTATAATATTAAGAAAAACAATATTTTCTTTGTATATACAAATATGAAGCGCCTGATTATAAACTATTTATAGCGGAAACGTTATTGCTCTTAGATGGCTGTAGGCGCGAACAGTATCTTTAATATTAAGAAAAACAATATTTTCTTTGAGCAAATTATATTATTATAAACAATATTTTCTTTGTATATACAAATATGAAGCGCCTGATTATAAACTATTTATAGCGGAAACGTTATTGCTCTTAGACGGCTGTAGGCGCGAACAGTATCTTTAATATTAAGAAAAACAATATTTTCTTTGTATATACAAATATGAAGCGCCTGATTATAAACTATTTATAGCGGAAACGTTATTGCTCTTAGATGGCTGTAGGCGCGAACAGTATCTTTAATATTAAGAAAAACAATATTTTCTTTGAGCAAATTATATTATTATAAACAATATTTTCTTTGTATATACAAATATGAAGCGCCTGATTATAAACTATTTATAGCGGAAACGTTATTGCTCTTAGATGGCTGTAGGCGCGAACAGTATCTTTAATATTAAGAAAAACAATATTTTCTTTGAGCAAATTATATTATTATAAACAATATTTTCTTTGTATATACAAATATGAAGCGCCTGATTATAAACTATTTATAGCGGAAACGTTATTGCTCTTAGATGGCTGTAGGCGCGAACAGTATCTTTAATATTAAGAAAAACAATATTTTCTTTGAGCAAAACATTGTATATACAAATATGAAGCGCCTGATTATAAACTATTTAAAGCGGAAACGTTATTGCTCTTAGATGGCTGTAGGCGCGAACAGTATCTTTAATATTAAGAAAAACAATATTTTCTTTGTATATACAAATATGAAGCGCCTGATTATAAACTATTTATAGCGGAAACGTTATTGCTCTTAGATGGCTGTAGGCGCGAACAGTATCTTTAATATTAAGAAAAACAATATTTTCTTTGAGCAAATTATATTATTATAAACAATATTTTCTTTGTATATACAAATATGAAGCGCCTGATTATAAACTATTTATAGCGGAAACGTTATTGCTCTTAGATGGCTGTAGGCGCGAACAGTATCTTTAATATTAAGAAAAACAATATTTTCTTTGTATATACAAATATGAAGCGCCTGATTATAAACTATTTATAGCGGAAACGTTATTGCTCTTAGATGGCTGTAGGCGCGAACAGTATCTTTAATATTAAGAAAAACAATATTTTCTTTGAGCAAAACATTGTATATACAAATATGAAGCGCCTGATTATAAACTATTTAAAGCGGAAACGTTATTGCTCTTAGATGGCTGTAGGCGCGAACAGTATCTTTAATATTAAGAAAAACAATATTTTCTTTGTATATACAAATATGAAGCGCCTGATTATAAACTATTTATAGCGGAAACGTTATTGCTCTTAGATGGCTATAGGCGCGAACAGTATCTATAATATTAAGAAAAACAATATTTTCTTTGTATATACAAACATGAAGCGCCTGATTATAAACTATTTATAGCGGAAACGTTATTGCTCTTAGATGGCTGTAGGCGCGAACAGTATCTTTAATATTAAGAAAAACAATATTTTCTTTGAGCAAATTATATTATTATAAACAATATTTTCTTTGTATATACAAATATGAAGCGCCTGATTATAAACTATTTATAGCGGAAACGTTATTGCTCTTAGATGGCTGTAGGCGCGAACAGTATCTTTAATATTAAGAAAAACAATATTTTCTTTGTATATACAAATATGAAGCGCCTGATTATAAACTATTTATAGCGGAAACGTTATTGCTCTTAGATGGCTGTAGGCGCGAACAGTATCTTTAATATTAAGAAAAACAATATTTTCTTTGAGCAAATTATATTATTATAAACAATATTTTCTTTGTATATACAAATATGAAGCGCCTGATTATAAACTATTTATAGCGGAAACGTTATTGCTCTTAGATGGCTGTAGGCGCGAACAGTATCTTTAATATTAAGAAAAACAATATTTTCTTTGAGCAAATTATATTATTATAAACAATATTTTCTTTGTATATACAAATATGAAGCGCCTGATTATAAACTATTTATAGCGGAAACGTTATTGCTCTTAGATGGCTGTAGGCGCGAACAGTATCTTTAATATTAAGAAAAACAATATTTTCTTTGTATATACAAATATGAAGCGCCTGATTATAAACTATTTATAGCGGAAACGTTATTGCTCTTAGATGGCTGTAGGCGCGAACAGTATCTATAATATTAAGAAAAACAATATTTTCTTTGTATATACAAATATGAAGCACCTGATTATAAACTATTTATAGCGGAAACGTTATTGCTCTTAGATGGCTGTAGGCGCGAACAGTATCTTTAATATTAAGAAAAACAATATTTTCTTTGAGCAAATTATATTATTATAAACAATATTTTCTTTGTATATACAAATATGAAGCGCCTGATTATAAACTATTTATAGCGGAAACGTTATTGCTCTTAGATGGCTGTAGGCGCGAACAGTATCTTTAATATTAAGAAAAACAATATTTTCTTTGAGCAAAACATTGTATATACAAATATGAAGCGCCTGATTATAAACTATTTAAAGCGGAAACGTTATTGCTCTTAGATGGCTGTAGGCGCGAACAGTATCTTTAATATTAAGAAAAACAATATTTTCTTTGTATATACAAATATGAAGCGCCTGATTATAAACTATTTATAGCGGAAACGTTATTGCTCTTATATGGCTGTAGGCGCGAACAGTATCTTTAATATTAAGAAAAACAATATTTTCTTTGAGCAAAACATTGTATATACAAATATGAAGCGCCTGATTATAAACTATTTATAGCGGAAACGTTATTGCTCTTAGATGGCTGTAGGCGCGAACAGTATCTTTAATATTAAGAAAAACAATATTTTCTTTGAGCAAAACATTGTATATACAAATATGAAGCGCCTGATTATAAACTATTTAAAGCGGAAACGTTATTGCTCTTAGATGGCTGTAGGCGCGAACAGTATCTTTAATATTAAGAAAAACAATATTTTCTTTGTATATACAAATATGAAGCGCCTGATTATAAACTATTTATAGCGGAAACGTTATTGCTCTTATATGGCTGTAGGCGCGAACAGTATCTTTAATATTAAGAAAAACAATATTTTCTTTGAGCAAATTATATTATTATAAACAATATTTTCTTTGTATATACAAATATGAAGCGCCTGATTATAAACTATTTATAGCGGAAACGTTATTGCTCTTAGATGGCTGTAGGCGCGAACAGTATCTACATATAATATTAAGAAAAACAATATTTTCTTTGAGCAAATGTTGTATACACAAATATGAAGCGCCTGATTATAAACTATTTAAAGCGGAAACGTTATTGCTCTTAGATGGCTGTAGGCGCGAACAGTATCTTTAATATTAAGAAAAACAATATTTTCTTTGAGCAAAACATTGTATATACAAATATGAAGCGCCTGATTATAAACTATTTAAAGCGGAAACGTTATTGCTCTTAGATGGCTGTAGGCGCGAACAGTATCTTTAATATTAAGAAAAACAATATTTTCTTTGAGCAAAACATTGTATATACAAATATGAAGCGCCTGATTATAAACTATTTAAAGCGGAAACGTTATTGCTCTTAGATGGCTGTAGGCGCGAACAGTATCTTTAATATTAAGAAAAACAATATTTTCTTTGTATATACAAATATGAAGCGCCTGATTATAAACTATTTATAGCGGAAACGTTATTGCTCTTATATGGCTGTAGGCGCGAACAGTATCTTTAATATTAAGAAAAACAATATTTTCTTTGAGCAAATTATATTATTATAAACAATATTTTCTTTGTATATACAAATATGAAGCGCCTGATTATAAAAACTATTTATAGCGGAAACGTTATTGCTCTTATATGGCTGTAGGCGCGAACAGTATCTTTAATATTAAGAAAAACAATATTTTCTTTGAGCAAAACATTGTATATACAAATATGAAGCGCCTGATTATAAACTATTTATAGCGGAAACGTTATTGCTCTTAGATGGCTGTAGGCGCGAACAGTATCTTTAATATTAAGAAAAACAATATTTTCTTTGAGCAAAACATTGTATATACAAATATGAAGCGCCTGATTATAAACTATTTAAAGCGGAAACGTTATTGCTCTTAGATGGCTGTAGGCGCGAACAGTATCTTTAATATTAAGAAAAACAATATTTTCTTTGTATATACAAATATGAAGCGCCTGATTATAAACTATTTATAGCGGAAACGTTATTGCTCTTATATGGCTGTAGGCGCGAACAGTATCTTTAATATTAAGAAAAACAATATTTTCTTTGAGCAAATTATATTATTATAAACAATATTTTCTTTGTATATACAAATATGAAGCGCTTGATTATAAACTATTTATAGCGGAAACGTTATTGCTCTTAGATGGCTGTAGGCGCGAACAGTATCTACATATAATATTAAGAAAAACAATATTTTCTTTGAGCAAATGTTGTATACACAAATATGAAGCGCCTGATTATAAACTATTTATAGCGGAAACGTTATTGCTCTTAGATGGCTGTAGGCGCGAACAGTATCTTTAATATTAAGAAAAACAATATTTTCTTTGAGCAAATGTATATACAAATATTGATAAACTAATATTTTGCTTTAGTATATACAAATATGAAGCGCCTGATTATAAACTATTTATAGCGGAAACGTTATTGCTCTTAGATGGCTGTAGGCGCGAACAGTATCTTTAATATTAAGAAAAACAATATTTTCTTTGAGCAAAACATTGTATATACAAATATGAAGCGCCTGATTATAAACTATTTATAGCGGAAACGTTATTGCTCTTAGATGGCTGTAGGCGCGAACAGTATCTTTAATATTAAGAAAAACAATATTTTCTTTGAGCAAATTATATTATTATAAACAATATTTTCTTTGTATATACAAATATGAAGCGCCTGATTATAAACTATTTATAGCGGAAACGTTATTGCTCTTAGATGGCTGTAGGCGCGAACAGTATCTTTAATATTAAGAAAAACAATATTTTCTTTGAGCAAATTATATTATTATAAACACTTTGTATATACAAATATGAAGCGCCTGATTATAAACTATTTATAGCGGAAACGTTATTGCTCTTAGATGGCTGTAGGCGCGAACAGTATCTTTAATATTAAGAAAAACAATATTTTCTTTGAGCAAATTACATTATTTAAACAATACAACAAATATGAAGCGCCTGATTATAAACTATTTATAGCGGAAACGTTATTGCTCCTAGATGGCTGTAGGCGCGAACAGTATCTTTAATATTAAGAAAAACAATATTTTCTTTGAGCAAATTATATTATTATAAACAATATTTTCTTTGTATATACAAATATGAAGCGCCTGATTATAAACTATTTATAGCGGAAACGTTATTGCTCTTAGATGGCTGTAGGCGCGAACAGTATCTTTAATATTAAGAAAAACAATATTTTCTTTGAGCAAAACATTGTTTATACAAATATGAAGCGCCTGATTATAAACTATTTATAGCGGAAACGTTATTGCTCTTAGATGGCTGTAGGCGCGAACAGTATCTTTAATATTAAGAAAAACAATATTTTCTTTGAGCAAATTATATTATTATAAACAATATTTTCTTTGTATATACAAATATGAAGCGCCTGATTATAAACTATTTATAGCGGAAACGTTATTGCTCTTAGATGGCTGTAGGCGCGAACAGTATCTATAATATTAAGAAAAACAATATTTTCTTTGAGCAAAACATTGTATATACAAATATGAAGCGCCTGATTATAAACTATTTATAGCGGAAACGTTATTGCTCTTAGATGGCTGTAGGCGCGAACAGTATCTTTAATATTAAGAAAAACAATATTTTCTTTGAGCAAATTATATTATTATAAACAATATTTTCTTTGTATATACAAATATGAAGCGCCTGATTATAAACTATTTATAGCGGAAACGTTATTGCTCTTAGATGGCTGTAGGCGCGAACAGTATCTTTAATATTAAGAAAAACAATATTTTCTTTGAGCAAAACATTGTATATACAAATATGAAGCGCCTGATTATAAACTATTTATAGCGGAAACGTTATTGCTCTTAGATGGCTGTAGGCGCGAACAGTATCTTTAATATTAAGAAAAACAATATTTTCTTTGAGCAAATTATATTATTATAAACAATATTTTCTTTGTATATACAAATATGAAGCGCCTGATTATAAACTATTTATAGCGGAAACGTTATTGCTCTTAGATGGCTGTAGGCGCGAACAGTATCATTAATATTAAGAAAAACAATATTTTCTTTGAGCAAATGTTGTATATACAAATATGAAGCGCCTGATTATAAACTATTTTATAGCGGAAACGTTATTGCTCTTAGATGGCTGTAGGCGCGAACAGTATCTTTAATATTAAGAAAAACAATATTTTCTTTGAGCAAATTATATTATTATAAACAATATTTTCTTTGTATATACAAATATGAAGCGCCCTGATTATAAACTATTTATAGCGGAAACGTTATTGCTCTTAGATGGCTGTAGGCGCGAACAGTATCTTTAATATTAAGAAAAACAATATTTTCTTTGTTTGTATATACAAATATGAAGCGCCTGATTATAAACTATTTATAGCGGAAACGTTATTGCTCTTAGATGGCTGTAGGCGCGAACAGTATCTTTAATATTAAGAAAAAACAATATTTTCTTTGAGCAAATTATATTATTATAAACAATATTTTCTTTGTATATACAAATATGAAGCGCCTGATTATAAACTATTTATAGCGGAAACGTTATTGCTCTTAGATGGCTGTAGGCGCGAACAGTATCTTTAATATTAAGAAAAACAATATTTTCTTTGAGCAAAAACATTGTATATACAAATATGAAGCGCCTGATTATAAACTATTTATAGCGGAAACGTTATTGCTCTTAGATGGCTGTAGGCGCGAACAGTATCTTTAATATTAAGAAAAACAATATTTTCTTTGAGCAAATTATTATTGTATATACAAATATGAAGCGCCTGATTATAAACTATTTATAGCGGAAAACGTTATTGCTCTTAGATGGCTGTAGGCGCGAACAGTATCTTTAATATTAAGAAAAACAATATTTTCTTTTGAGCAAAACATTGTATATACAAATATGAAGCGCCTGATTATAAACTATTTATAGCGGAAACGTTATTGCTCTTAGATGGCTGTAGGCGCGAAACAGTATCTTTAATATTAAGAAAAACAATATTTTCTTTGAGCAAATTATATTATTATAAACAATATTTTCTTTTGTATATACAAATATGAAGCGCCTGATTATAAACTATTTATAGCGGAAACGTTATTGCTCTTAGATGGCTGTAGGCGCGAACAGTATCTTTAATATTAAGAAAAAAACAATATTTTCTTTGAGCAAATTATATTATTATAAACAATATTTTTCTTTGTATATACAAATATGAAGCGCCTGATTATAAACTATTTATAGCGGAAACGTTATTGCTCTTAGATGGCTGTAGGCGCGAACAGTATCTTTAATATTAAGAAAAACAATATTTTCTTTGAGCAAATTATATTATTATAAACAATATTTTCTTTGTATATACAAATATGAAGCGCCTGACTATAAACTATTAATAGCGGAAACGTTATTGCTCTTAGATGGCTGTAGGCGCGAACAGTATCTTTAATATTAAGAAAACAATATTTTCTTTGAGCAAATTATATTATTATAAACAATATTTTCTTTGTATATACAAATATGAAGCGCCTGATTATAAACTATTTATAGCGGAAACGTTATTGCTCTTAGATGGCTGTAGGCGCGAACAGTATCTTTAATATTAAGAAAAACAATATTTTCTTTGAGCAAATTATATTATTATAAACAATATTTTCTTTGTATATACAAATATGAAGCGCCTGATTATAAACTATTAATAGCGGAAACGTTATTGCTCTTAGATGGCTGTAGGCGCGAAACAGTATCTTTAATATTAAGAAAAACAATATTTTCTTTTGAGCAAATTAATTATTATAAACAATATTTTCTTTGTATATCAAATATGAAGCGCCTGATTATTAAACTATTTTATAGCGGAAACGTTATTGCGTTATTGCTTTAGAGATGGCTGTAGGCGTTATTGAACAGTATCTTTAATATTAAGAAAAAACAATATTTTTCTTTGAGCAAATTATATTATTATAAACAATATTTTCTTTGTATATACAAATATGAAGCGCCTGATTATAAACTATTTATAGCGGAAACGTTATTGCTCTTTAGATGGCTGTAGGCGCGAACAGTATCTTTAATATTAAGAAAAACAATATTTTCTTTGAGCAAATTATATTATTATAACAATATTTTCTTTGGTATATACAAATATGAAGCGCCTGATTATAAACTATTTTATAGCGGAAACGTTATTGCTCTTAGATGGCTGTAGGCGCGAACAGTATCTTAATATTAAGAAAACAATATTTTTCTTTGGAGCAAATTATACAATATTTTCTTTGTATCTACAATAATGAAGCAATAAAACTATTTATAGCGGAAAACGTTTGTATATGGCTGTAGGCGCGAAAGTATGATATTTAAGAAAAACAATTATTTCTGATTATAAACTATTTATATACGGAAACGTTATTGCTCTTAGATGGCTGTAGGCGCGAACAGTATCTTTAAAATATTAAGAAAAACAATATTTTTCTTTGAGCAAATTAATATTAAGAAAAACATTATTATATAAACAATATTTTCTTTGTAATACAAATATGAAGCGCCTGATTATAAACTATTTATAGCGGAAACGTTATTGCTCTTAGATGGCTGTAGGCGCGAACAGTATCTTTAATATTAAGAAAAACAATATTTTCTTTGAGCAAATTATATTATTATAAACAATATTTTCTTTGTATATACAAATATGAAGCGCCTGATTATAAACTATTTATAGCGGAAACGTTATTGCTCTTAGATGGCTGTAGGCGCGAACAGTATCTTTAATATTAAGAAAAACAATATTTTCTTTGAGCAAATTTATATTATGATAAACGTCCTGATTAAAACTATTTATAAGCGGCATACGTTATTGCTCTTAATGGCTGTAGGCGCGAACAGTATCTTTAATATTAATAAAAACAATATTTCTTTGGCAAAACAATATATACTACAAATGATGAAGCGCCTGATTAACTTTATAGCGTCACCTTTATTGCTCTTAGATGGCTTGTAGGCGCGAACAGTATCTTTAATATTAAGAAAAACAATATTTTCTTTGAGCAAATTATTATTATAAACAATATTTTCTTTGTATATACAAATATGAAGCGCCTGATTATAAAACTATTTATAGCGGAAACGTTATTGCTCTTAGATGGCTGTAGGCGCGAACAGTATCTATTTCTTTAATATTAAAGAAAACAATTATTTTCTTTGAGCAAAACCGTATATTATTATAAACAATATTTTCTTTGTAGTATATACAAATATGAAGCGCCTGATTATAAACTATTAATAGCGGAAACGTTATTGCTCTTAGAGATGGCTGTAGGCGCGAACAGTATCTTAATATTAAGAAAAACAATATTTTCTTTGAGCAAATTATATTATTATAAACAATATTTTCTTTGTATATACAAATATGAAGCGCCTGATTATAAACTATTTATAGCGGAAACGTTATTGCTCTTAGATGGCTGTAGGCGCGAACAGTATCTTTAATATTAAGAAAACAATATTTTCTTTGAGCAAATTATATTATTATAAACAATATTTTCTTTGTATATACAAATATGAAGCGCCCTGATTATAAACTATTTATAGCGGAAACGTTATTGCTCTTAGATGGCTGTAGGCGCGAACAGTATCTTTAATATTAAGAAAAACAATATTTTCTTTGAGCAAATTATATTATTAATAACAATATTTCTTTGTATATACAAATATGAAGCGCCTGATTATAAAACTATTTATAGCGGAAACGTTATTGCTCTAGATGGCTGTAGGCGCGAACAGTATCTTTAATATTAAGAAAAACAATATTTTCTTTGAGCAAAACATTGTATATACAAATATGAAGCGCCTGATTATAAACTATTTATAGCGGAAACGTTATTGCTCTTAGATGGCTGTAGGCGCGAAACAGTATCTTTAATATTAAGAAAAAAACAATATTTTCTTTGAGCAAATTATATTATTTATAAACAATATTTTTAGATGGCTGTAGGCGCGAACAGTATCTTTAATATTAAGAAAAACATATTTCTTTGACTTTGTTATTTTCTTTGTATATACAAATATGAAGCGCCTGATTATAAACTATTTATAGCGGAAACGTTATTGCTCTTAGATGGCTGTAGGCGCGAACAGTATCTTTAATATTAAGAAAAACAATATTTTCTTTGAGCAAATTATATTATTATAAACAATATTTTCTTTGTATATACAAATATGAAGCGCCTGATTATAAACTATTTATAGCGGAAACGTTATTGCTCTTAGATGGCTGTAGGCGCGAACAGTATCTTTAATATTAAGAAAAACAATATTTCTTTGAGCAAATTATATTATTATAAACAATATTTTCTTTGAATATACAAATATGAAGCGCCTGATTATAAACTATTTATAGCGGAAACCTTATTGCTCTTTGATGGCTGTAGGCGCGAACAGTATCTTTAATATTAAGAAAAACAATATTTTCTTTGAGCAAATGTTTTCTTTGTATATACAAATATGAAGCGCCTGATTATAAACTATTTATAGCGGAAACGTTATTGCTCTTAGATGGCTGTAGGCGCGAACAGTATCTTTAATATTAAGAAAAACAATATTTTCTTTGAGCAAAAACATTGTATATACAAATATGAAGCGCCTGATTATAAACTATTTATAGCGGAAACCTTATTGCTCTTAGATGGCTGTAGGCGCGAAAAGTAATCTTTAATATTAAGAAAAACAATATTTTCTTGGAGCAAATTACATTATTATAAACAATATTTTCTTTGTATATACAAATATGAAGCGCCTGATTATAAACTATTTATAGCGGAAACGTTATTGCTCTTAGATGGCTGTAGGCGCGAACAGTATCTTTAATATTAAGAAAACAATATTTTCTTTGAGCAAAATTGTTCATATTCAAAACAATATATTTTGTATAAATACTTTTTTAACGACCTACTAAGTGGTAAATTCCATAAATTAGGCTATCAAAATAGATTAGATTTTTAGAGCGAGTTTGTAGTACAGAAACACAACCAATGTGTAAAATATCTTTGGATGTAAAAGTCAACTGTGTGTTTCAATCTAGGTACCAGGTTTTCGTTCTAGTCCCTGAAAGGATGGCAATATACAACTCACTTCAGTCTGAAATCAGTTTAAATTAATTACCACAGCTTAACTTACTACATTTTTAATAAATAAACTCGGAAAAAATTTTCAGTTTATTAGAAGCCCCTATTATTTTCTTTCAACATAGTTATGGTGCTGTGACCTGACACCATTAATCATACTTTTGAGAATTATTAAAACAAACATTTTATGTAACGTAAGAAACTTAAGATGTAAAACTTGCCGATGTGTATACTATGTAATGTATGACGATTTGGGAAATAAGATTTTATATCTGCGGGAAATAAAACAAATTTGATAGGGTAAAAACCGCCACGCGTGATACTAAAGTTTTTATTTGTAAACAAAAATTACTACATAATATAAAATTAAGCAAATATATTATATTTCAAAGTGTCATTGAAGAATACATGTTGCAGATTGGGTAATACAAAAAAATATATATTTATCAACTCCCAGAAGAAATCCCAACTTTCCTCGAGCTATACTTGTTTCCTTCATTGGTTTTCTTATCGCCTAACACGGATAAATGTATGCTTTATATAGAAATGTCCCTGCTCGTAATTCCCATACACTGTATAAAAGGATTCATTCTTTTGTAAGCCATATATGTACAATTTCTTAACAAAAAAAAAAAACTTTATTAAGTCATAAGAAGTCACTTTTAACGTCATATGCCCAAGTTTTCAGTGTAAGTATAATATACTTCTGCACCTCTTAACAGAAACAGAAACTAATGAGGATACGTATTAAGTGTAAATTCAATATATATTAAACACATCTGACGTCATATGACATCTCTGCTTTCGACCAAAATTTTAATATTAGAAGTAAAATTGATTCTACTTATAAAATAATCATAGTAAGGAAGTTGTGTTATCTGAATCACTTTGCCTCTACCATTAATAGGACAAGTTTAAGCAAAACCACAATCATAGCTAAGATTTTAGCGAGTACACATTTTAAATTAAACTAAGTTTTTCCGATAGCAACTCCTTTTTTATTATATAACTTTTATTTTCATCAACCGTTGTCACACGCGATGAAAATGTTAACATAGAATAATAAAAAAAACACGCAGCTAGCCGAAGAACCTAATCTAATATATAAAATTTCTCGTGTCACAGTTTTCGTGCCCATACTCCTCCGAAACAACCTGACCGATTTTGATGAAATTTTTTGTGCTTATTCGGTAGCTATGAGAATCGGCCAACATCTATTTTTCATCCCCCTAAATGTTAGGGGTAGTCCACCCCTAAATTTTTTATTTTTATTTTTTAGACAAAATTTTTAATTACTATTTTTTTATGATACAACGTACAAAAATACATAAAATCCTAAATTTTCACCCTTCTACGATCAACCCTTATTTTTTAATAGCTATTTTAGTAATTTAATCATTTTTCATCTCCGGTCGATAACTGATCAAATCGTCATTTAATAAGTTATCCCCGCCAGATATCTACAGGTGTCACTTCTGACCCAGTAAACAGCACGGAGTAGGGATGAGAACGAAGCCGGTCTTCTGTTTCTCTCACACAATTAGACTTCTCTCACTCCCTACACAGTTGTCGGCCATCGTTATTGTTTGTGCATCAAGTGTAGTAGTAACGTTGACAATTATTATTTTTCTAGCTCAGTGTAACTCTCATATTAACTATTAATCATTCCTAATCACTTCAAAACACGGAGATTTATGGCTTTAATAGGTAAACTCCAAAAATATAAATAAAAAAACGTAACAGATATTTCTTGATTATAGGGCGAAACGAAGTTCGCCGGGTCTTCTAGTAAACATATAAAATAATAATATTGTTACCAGATTATTACATTAAAAAACAATTACAGTATTCCTTTTATATTGTTATATGTTAGGCTCTTGTGTGATAGCATGTTCCTAAAAGAATATGAATGTTTTCTTAAGACAATCTTTCCTATAAGTCCTCTATAACCCCACGCCGTACGTTCCCTAAGGACTCTTTCTTAGCATTGTTCCTCTCAAACTGAGGAAGTTATCAAAGTCAATGTTAATTCTGACTCCGTTTCTATTCCTTCATAACTTCAAATGCACACAAATAAATTAAACACACTCATTCAAAGCTATAAAGCTTCTCTGGTAAGTATTCTTCTTTTCAAGCAATAAAAACTATATTTTTTTTCCCAATGACTGTACGTTTATTGAATCCTAATGACCCTCATTCCTACTCCACATTGTATTCTTATATTTCGGACCGTTCTCTCTGTCATGTAACTTACACTATCATTTACTTGTAAATAGATAACGAAAGTTAATTTTATTTTTAAAAACAATACGGATAAAACAAGAATATTACAATAATATCAAATGCACGCTATTATAAAACAAATAATTAAATTTTAAGTTTCGTAAAACAACTAAAAAACTGTTATTATTCAAAATGTGTATCAACTTTGAAATAGTGGAACTGTATTATAATAATTAATTTTAAACGATACAATTAATTGTTCACAATGAAATGGTAGTATTGAATGTAAAATAAATGACCTCTCGTGAAAACGATCGCTACAGAGAAGTTTAATTTAGAAGTAGGTTAGTGTTGTTAATATTGAAGCAGTTGGTACTTCTAATGAAGCAATTAAAAATATTTATTAAATAAAACAAAAACATTAAACAATAAAAGTTACATCATACAAACAGATACTAGGAGTACCATAACACATGGAATACAAACATGGAGTATAGCAATATAGATAAAAGGTAAATCACAGTCTAATAAAAAAATTACTAAAAAAATAATATTCATACTATAGAAAAGTGTGCCTTCACAACTTCCTTTTTATATTTTAATCTAACAATAAAATATGTATTTAATATTGCATTAACGTCAGTGTACTGAAGTCACATTAATATACGAGTACATGATAATTCAGTGAATACTTGGAGCAACTTAACCATAAACATCGTTGTAATATATACATACCTATCGTCTGTTTTACTCTCAGTTTGTTGCATCGGAGACCTTCAGTAAATCACTATTTAATTTACAATAATACATATTTGATTTTTAAAGTTTTACACTATACGTAAAAATGTATAATTTCCTGAAGGTACGTTCCTATCGAATGATTATTATACAATATTTAAACTCGTTGAACATTCGGCTTTAAAACTAAACGACTTTTTTATTTCCTCAATGTTTAACAAACTGTCACATGGGTCACAGGTCCTTGTAGTGGACACTTTGATTTAAACTGTAGTGGTCAATACGGTGACTACGGTTGGTCTATCGAGAACGAAATTAAATAAAATTCTCGAACTTCACGAATATTTGTTATAGACTGGAAACCTTTATTTTTTATGTGTTATTATTCATGATTCATTCATTTTACTGATCGTGTCGACCTCGCCCTGAAGAAATTTATGAATTTAATGTTTTGTGAAATAAAAAACAGTATATATCTACCTCTTATATATTATAACAGGATTATAATAAAGCCGTAGATATTGAATTTAAAACACTTTCACTGGAATAGAAGAAAATTTTTATAAATGTCCATTTAGCATCAGTTAGGACAATAATAGCGCTTCATAGATATTCATGGAATACAACTCAACATTTTGTTTCGTATCCGTAGTGCTTTTACTTTCGATCGAATTTGTTTTTCAAAGAAAGGAATGATCTTTAAATAATTACATTGGTCCATTTGTCGATACAAGATATGAAAGCAGTTACAGATTATGTAACATAGTTCCGTTATTCTGTTCACATTACTGATGACTGTACGTATGTACGTATGAACCTCCTTCTAAGATGTGTTCATCAAAAGGTATTACTATCTTAATGTCACTCCTTCACTCTTATAAAGTTTCATGTGTACGTGAACTGACTGTTTATATTATTATCATATATTAACTGTTGTATATCATTAATCATTTTAACTAACTCGATTTCATTAGTTGTAATTACATTTAGATGTAACCACATTTACATTTTAATAATATTTTCTGCCGAAATTGAATATCTCGTCTGAAACTCTTTAATTCCTCGGTGAGAAGTTGGTTCACGTATTTACATTACAGTACATTGTCCTGTGTCCATCCGTTTTAAGATTATTAAATATATACCGAAAATATGTATTAAGGTCGTGATAATGGTTCAATATTATAATACACAAAAAATATTATTAAATATTGTTCGTAAGTGCTGTCATAAAAACACACATACGAGTAGATATATAAAAGTATATAGCAATAGATAAATATTATAGTTCGTAGTTACATGTCTCTCACCCTTATTTGTATGGATATTCTTATTTTTCATTTTTTTACATCAATCACGGGAATAAAACTACAAAAACCAGTCCATGATGATTTCCTCAATACTTCTCAAACTAATTATATAATATATTGAGCTTCTAATTAATAACAATTAATTTATAGACATTCTCTGTAAATAAATACAGCGTATTTATTTTTTATTTTTGTTTCTAACCATCTGGTGGAGTTTCTTGATAATAATTCCAAAATGCAAATGAAATTAATATTCCATTTAACCTCGTTTACTTAAAATGAGAGAAATAAGTTATATTTATATGAAACAAAGATAATAGTCATAATCGGTTACAACACAATATAACGCTTAAGACTTACAGTTTGTAATATGAAGATCAAAGTTCCAATGTAAGCTGACCCAAGAGTTTGTTACAAGAACTATGTACTATATTAAATAACTTGTGTCAGTATAGAGGTGTTTTATATGTTCAAGATATTGAAACTAAAACTTAAACGAGACATACATTTATAAAGAAATGAATAAAACAAAAATTATGACGTTATTCTCAAACTGGTTTCTTGATTGTATTACAATGAAGATATAAATTAGTAAGTATTGTATAAGTGCTGTTAAAATGTAACTAAACGTCTTTAAAAAAAACTAAAATAAAAAATAAACGCCTTCATTTCATTCTACATAACTAATTATATATTCGTCCAACAAATACAATCGTTGACATTGGAAAAATAATCCACGATTTCAGTGTGAATGAACCAATAATATGATATAAATAAAAAATACTAAAACTAGTTTTAATCAAACTGAATAGAAAAAGTTGTACTAAATTGAAAGAAATAAACTACGAAAAGTCATTTTAACTATCCAAGTTTAAGAGTAATTAGTGTTACCTATGGTAGAGTTTTATTATATTAAAAAATGTGCAAAGAAAATAATACATAATAATACTGTATCCTTACCGTAAAATAGTTCCGATCATATATTTCAAATGCTCTTTAAATATCTTTAACATGAAGAGTATTCACTGTTACTCTGTAAGGTCGGCTCACGAACTAAAATATTGAGTTGTTAGAAACTCTTCAAGACATTAAGAAAACGTTTAATAAGAAGATGGACTTACGTTAAGAATGAAAATTGAGAGAAATTTGTTTGTACGGCGTGCGTCACAACGACTTTAAAATGATATAGTAAGAATAGTGTTACAGTGTATTATAGACTAGTCCTAGTTCTTGAAAAAGTTATTGAAAAATAGAATTATACGTATGACATACAAAGTATCTTCCTTAGCATTAAAAAACATATTCATAATGGCCAAAATTGTAATTTAAATATAGATTTTAAAACTTATGGATAGTGTTTAAGTTGAACATATATGATTTATTTGTAAACAAATATTTCAAATATTTATAAGTCATTGTTCATTTTGATCACTTTGAAATCAGATTCAATAATATATATTTATTTAGTTAAAGAAGCAGAACAAACAGTTTTTTGTAAAATGTTTCAAAACCTTAAAAATCATATTATACCTAATGTTTTTACGTTTTCGTTGTTATAAATAACCTCTCGTCACTTGAACAGGCTCTCTGTAGGACGAGCTTGTTTGTTTGTTACGAATTTTAATTTAAAAATAAGAAGGTAATGAACTGATGCTATCAAAGAGAAAAGGAGCCTCTGCAGAGCGGCACAACTAGAAATTAAATAAATTTTAGTTGGACAAGAATGTCCGTTTCTCTAGTGGCAACTTTATAGTTTTTTGATGCCATAATATGAAAAAGTGCGGTCTCATTCAATAAATGTAGCACTAACGACAAATTAGTTAGCAGTTTTATCGTTAAACATAATTGTGAGAATGTAATATGTGATCAATGCTACGAATATTTTAGTTTAAAAGTCGATATTAAACTTAACCGTTCTTTTGATCTGTTATTTTTATTTTGCATGAATTATATATCCATTGACCCTGTTTCACATAGGTATGTACCTAATGAGGTCGCTCATACCTGCTGCTTCAGAGTACTAGATGGACGTGTTATTACTATGTTGCTTTTTTTATGCAAATAGCACGTGATGAGAGTTTTCGATAAAACCCTCCGTAGTGTAACTTTGACTTACAGGGTTTGCAAAGTTTTAAGTTCTCCTGAAACTATTACACCTTCGAGAGGGAACACGTCATAACTGTATTAATTATGTTTCTTCACTTAATCAATAAATTAAATTTGTTTATATATAAAACTAAATTAAAAACTAATATTAAACAAAACTTTACTTGTTGTGGCTGATTTTGTTATTACGAGAATTACTTAAATAAAAAACCGTAACAGTTAATGTATGCAGGGACGGTTAGACTTAGTTGTTTACTATAGAGAAAGTCCTTCTTAATTCATACCAAGCTTTACAGTGTTTATATTCCGTCAAAATATTTTTAAATCCTCCACAAAGCGTTTTTAATTATATTTCTGTGTCTTTTCAGGGTCCTGAAGTAATGTTTTGTTTGTTTCAGTCGGAATAAAATGTCTCAAGGGATATAAAAGTTTAATTGAAAGTACAGAACACAAAAGTGCGACACCCCTGGACAGGCATAATGATGTGAATGTTTTGTTGTAAATAGAGTGAGCTGGATTGTTGTCACGTGTCCTCGGGAAGTGTGAAGACCATCAGTGTGATCCATTTTAATACTTTGATCGTTAGGAAACAAAGCGAACTTAAATCACGTCATGAAGATTTATAATGTAATGAGGAGTGCCGACTTAGAATTACTTTGTAATTGAATGAAGACTTCTATTATAATATAAAGTCATTCCTAAACATTTTAATACTATTTGTAATTGAAAATCTCAGATTGTATTCATGATTCGGTTCTACAAAACACTATTAAATTTAATTGACTGAAAACTTAAAACACTGCTGTCACTTTTTATTTAAAATTAGATTACAGCAAAATACAATTAAGATTATTTTAAAATAAATGCTTTTATTAATGTGCACTTCGGATTTGAATTTCAGTGACATGAGTATAAACAGTGACGCTAGTGACATTATAATGACAGTGTAAGAAGAAAAAACATTGAAGTTGCTTGATGAATCTACTGTATGTAGAAGTTGAAGTGTTTCATTAACTTGCTGTTTTTAACTGATATACTTCTGTTACACATTCTATTATGATACAAAGAGTTTATAAACACGAATGTTCATGGATGTTTTTCATGCTGTTTAAAGTATATTTTAATTATTTAGTTCTACAATACTATAAACATTGTGTATCGAATTAATATAATTTACACAAATATAGGGTAAATATTTTTCATTAAATGACTGTATTAGCTCAAATAAAATGTAATTTTTTTTTCCTACAAATAAGGCGAGATGTTTTCATCATTAACTGACTTCAAATTATTGCCTTTGAAGATAAGACTCCCGAAAGAAGTGTTTTTAATTGAAAAGTTTTAAATTGAAAATTATTGAACAGCGAACCTCGGATCTGTAATAATTAGTCGAAGGTCTATTACTATACTATACTATAGTCGAAGCAATTTTTTCCTGAACATTAAAATAATATGTAATCCTTTACAATAATGTTTCTTGCTTTTTCAATTTTATGTAAGTTTCTAAAAAAGATGCTATTAAAACGAAGCTGTCATATTCACCTTATAATTGTAATGATTCCGATGATATTCTTCACTACACTTTTGATGCTCAATGATAACCAGTCGTGTAGAATAGAAAGACTCAGAAACACAATACTCGTACACAGTGACAGTTCTCCGTCTGAACACTTGAAACAAACAGTTGGATTAGAAGGTGTTAATTAAACTCCTGTTATTTATAAACAACTATTTCAGCCTTCGGTTTCATTAAATAGAATATGTCTATTTTTCCATTATTAAAGCACCGTTTCAACAATTTATCAGTAACCATGATCACGAGGAGGCGGATTGAAAAGTCTATTCGTAAGTCTTACTCTTCTCGTCATCGAAGGAGTATTCATAGAGTTTTATTTTTTAATTTAATTTATAATCAAGTAAGCAGTAACCTCCAGTTAGTGTGACCGTAATCAGAACTACTCGCTGCTTTTTTCTTCATACAAAACACGTAAAGTCAAACATCGTGCTAGGAAACGCTGCTTGTCCCAACCTATCGATTTATGGAGAATTATAACTTTGAGCTGTGGTGCTCGTGAATTATACGAAATGAAATTGATACCACACTTAAATTCCGTCTAGATATCATCCGATATCTCTGTCTGCCTCATCCGATTTCATCTGTTGCACTCCACTTTGTTCATAGTATAATATTTTAGAATTACAATCAAGTTTGTGTACGTGCGTACGTAAAAGACTGATGCTCTTAATTATTGTTATTTTTCAAGTTGATTATATTTTGTGTTAAATGAAACTTTAATCAAAATATTCGTTAAGATCGTTCATATAAATCGATCGCAAATTTAATATCTATTGAGCTCTAATTTGTTCCTACAATCGACAAATAATTTGGGGGCAGTTTGAGCGTAAAATTAATTGTCGATTATCACACACGTGTGTTATACACTTACATGTTTTAACAAAAGATTGAATATGTACTTCTCATGACACTCATATAAATCATTGTGTAATATGATAATATACTTTAGAAAAAAAATGTATTTAGTAGAGATTCAAATAATCAGGCCCAAGAAAATCTAAGATACAGACTCAAAATATCGAAGAAACTTGATAGTTGCTCTTTTATAAATTATAAACACTGAAGTGTAACCAAAGACTTTAAAATGAAAACTCAAAAGTAAATTAAAATACAATCAGAAACCGAAGTAACATACTGGGCTACAACCAGATACCTTAGAGTTAATAAATCTTTCATGACCACTGCACATTACTTTTTGTTTATATGTATTTGACAGAAATAATGAAATCTAATAATTAGACGAGTATTCATTAAAATAATTTTATGATTATTTGTAACTTCATACCCCATACGTTTCAGAAACTTTTCAGCAACCGTGATCTCGAGCAGACGAGTATGGAAAGTTTGATATTGACAAAATAATGTAATGGAATACATTGTTAATACGTTGTTCAATTGTTTTTCGACACTCAGTAACGTTGCTAGTACGAAAAGAGTAATACAAACACTTTGTTCTTATTTCCTCATTCAGTGCAATCCTACTGCTTCCTGTTTTTCAGAATAAATAAAAGTAGACGTTTCTATCATCAAGTGTACTTGGATTTGTTTTCATGACATAAACGATACTACAATTCATTAACAGATTGTTGCCTTTATAATCATCGACTTGTTTGTGTATTATACTATGTATGTATTCTATATAATAATAAAGAGAAAAGATTTGTTTGTTTATATGTAATGAATAGGCTCCGAAACTACTGGACCGATTTCAAAATTTTCTCACCTTTGGAAAGCTACATTATTCCCGAGTAACATTCTCTATATTATATTTTTTTTTAAATTAGGGGATCCTTACTAAAATCCAATAATGTAACCCAAAGTGTAAAGACATGATATTTAATTCCAGAGAAAATGATGACAGTCTTCGTGTAGTTATAGTATTAAATATAATCTGTATACAATCAATGACGAATCAAACTAAAATAAATAACAATTATGTAAATGTTTTTCCATTCGGCCTTGAGATAAAATTTAAAAGGAAATCCCATAACTCCAAGAGTTATAAACAAACAGGAAAATCGATAAACAGTTACAAAATACTCAATTCCTCTCGACGTCTGCCGCCTTAGGAATAAATCTTTCAAGATCTCCGTTTTTAAAGTACTAAAAGTTTGTTCTCAAGATTTTAAAACACAATTGCCTGATGAAGGATAGTTGACGTTTTCATTATTTTGTTTGAAAAATATAGTAATACATAAAGTAAATACTATTTTGAAGTAGTCTTTATTATTCATTTATCTGTGATATTTTTTACAAGGACAAAAATGTACACTTAGTTCTTTATATGGGGAGCTATTGGCACTACTAAGAACTGCTACCTACTGAAAGACTGTTTCCTATCTAGAACTAACATAAATTCCATTCTTAGAAGGTAATAAGGCAGGCAGACCTAGTAGGTACCGTTTCAAATTTTTGTTAGCTAGAAAGAGGAGCTTGGACAGTTGAGGTGAGCGTTTACGTTTCGTTAAAGATAGGGGCTCCTTAAACCTATAACCTGGGTCGCAAGTCCCAGGCACCGTTGAAGCTCCTCTCCTCACCGGCAACCCCATCACCCGGCACACGAAAATATTTAGCTTAGATTTTATTTTGTATTCATTAGTTGTAAATCAGTTTTTGTAAACTTAAAAAAAAAAGAGCTGATATTTAGCTTGGACCTAAATTTTATATTAATAATATTTTTTAATGACAACAAATTATTTTTGATTTTCAGAAACCCTTAATTTATTTATAAGACCTATGTAACAAAATTTCGAAAACTAACGTTTTCAAGTTTTAATTTTTTTTTTAATATGGGAGTAATTGTAGCATTTCAATCTCACAAACATATTTTATATATAAATTTTTTACTTCGCTATCTTTTGGCATTAAAAATTAAATAATCTAGAAGCCAATGCATTTATACAAATATATCCATGATTTATTATCTTAGATAAATTAACTAACAAAAAATGAAATTTAAACTTACCGAATTATTTGCCCGGGCCTAATTTAAACGGAAAAATAATTTTCAAATGAAAAGTTTTAAATATATACATGATATACATACAAAGACTAGCATCTTTATGCATGATTTCATCATATCGTGTTTTAATATTGACTACAAATATAAATATTTTTCTGTGTTTAACTTTACATAACTTTAATTCATGTTCATCTTTTACTCTCCCTTTTTATAATTGAAGTCAAATTCTGAACCATCACTCTGTCACTCGTCATTTTCATCTCTTGGTTTGTGTTTGTCTGTTTTCATTGTTAAGATCTCTTATACATATGTACAACATCGTGCATGTTCTAGTGTATACAGCCGCGGATGTTCATTATTATTTAACAAGTCTAAAGCCCACGTAATTAAGCCCATTAACATGCTCTCTATCATATCACCACGTAAATGGGACGACAGATAACAAGGAAATACATTTAATATTTAGTAGAGATTTTTTTTATAATATGTTCTCTCATGAAAGATAAATGTTCTTTATTAAATCATTTAAAAACTTCAAACTCAATGAAAAATATAATAATTTTATTTATTCAGTTTAGTTATAAAAGAGGAATCAATACAATACATTAATATCACACTCCCGCAACATAATTAGCGATCGATTGACTCACTGAGTTGGGAGCTCTAATGTTATCTTATGAGAACAATTTTATTATATACTTACTTATTTCAAATATATTGCTCTGATATTTTTGCTTCCTTGTACTGAATTCTAAAAGATTTTTGTATATTGATGTCAAAAATCTTGTAAATAACTATTACATCAATGTTTATAGCAGAGTTTAATATACAAAGAGACATTTTCATACCTCATACTTAGTTTATAGCCATTTTGTTAAAGTAAAAAATAAAGATACTATTTAGTTGTAAACAAATTTTTGTTCCATTTCTTTAGAACTTTTCATTTCTATTTTAAAGAAATATTCTTATGAATCAACATTTTCATGCAATGTTTAATTATAATGAGGTAATTATAAAAAAATGACTAATAAAATTACATATTAATAGCAAATACCAACATCAGAATTGGTATACAATTATTTGGAGTGGCCCATTCTGCTTACTTATATGTATGTCATATATGTACATTCTACTTTTTCACCTTCTTATTCTCGTATTTTTAACTATACTCATAGCTCTTTTTATCTCTTGTTAATGATTCTATATTAAGTAATCTGTTTTATTTTAAGTTATGGCCGTATCTTTTCGTTATT
>CAKASE010000023.1:0-107110 GCA_916720795.1 Danaus chrysippus | reverse complement strand
TTTTAATATTAGAAACCAGTGTGTTTCCTTTCTCAATGAATGAATAGTATTCTTCATCACATAAAACCAAAATGTTTAAATTACACAACTTAATTGAAAGACAGTGGTGGCTAGTGTTAAAAAGGGGTCCGCCTCTTCGTGCGAGGGCGCGGTCCAAAAACTGGCAAGTACCAATTGATTTTTTGGAGTGATATGTACTTTCTATTTAGACAGACCACTGACCATACGGTGAGAACATCGTGAGGAAACCTGGGACTTTATATAGTTTCACAATTATAAGTTTGAAATCACCAACCCCGTCTTGAGTCAAGCGTGGTGATAATGCTCAAACTTTCTCCACGTGAGAAAGAGGAGCTTGCTCAGCAGTGGTTTTTCAAGGATCAATTCTTTCGCATATTTTACTAAAGTACATTTACCCAACGTTTCATTTTATTTGCACAAAATTACTCACCATGAAGTGTATAAATTTTAATTTTCTAATATATACGTCGTAGGGAAAGGAAAAAGTTGTCAGTAATGATGAACCTAATTTTTTATGATTCCGTCTTAACAATCTATAACAACACGACAAACTGAAAGTCAAAGAAAAAGAGAAACTTTGATTTGATGCAAGAAAATTAGTTACCCCTATTTAATTTTCTTAAACCTAATTACAAAGCAAAAAATTATTGATTTAAGTAAAATAACTTGTAAAACTAAAAGAAGCACACAGGCCGTAGTCGTCTTCGTTACTCTAAATTTGTTATCCACTGTTAAGTTCCACATTTACATGAGAATTTTGTATATTGAAAGTCGTTTTAGAATAATTAACACTAATAACAACATGTGAATAAAATGTTACATATGTATATGGGGAACTAAACAATACATTGATCACTAGGAACTGCTACAAGATAACAAAAAAAATATATATACGTGTCATCGGACAATTAAGTGTTTTTTTTGTTTTATAATAAATTTGAATGTAAGACGTTTCTGTAGAATAACCACGAGGTCTATCAATTTATATTCTAACAAAGTTGTGTTGCTTGTTCTCTCTATTTTTAAAATATTTTATAAGCGATGGATGTAGACATATTATTAGAATGGTTTAAATATTTTCTATCGGACTGTATCTTAATCTCACTGTTTCTTAATCAGTATTTTAACCAATTCAAAGTATCCTCACTGGGAAATATTGCAAATACAATTTAATAATATGATTAATATGTACCTTAGATTAAAACTGTAGATTTATTTTTCATTATGTGATTAAAAGAAAACATTTGGCATTAAAATTAAAATACAAGATGCGACATTCAATTGAAGTTATTTTATATAACCTACTTATTGATGAAAATGAAAAATATAGTAACATTTTGTTGATATAAACCCACTCTATATATAAATCCATTTGTTGTAACAACATATTCCTTTGTGTATGTAAAGATCTATTTTATTTCATATACTTTGTAGCAAATTTGTTATTTTTATTTTAAAAAGTCGCATGTTATAAAATTTTGCTTCATCAAACAAATTATTATAAATATTTGGAAAATATGTTGTCTAAAGTGAAAAATTTAATTTTCAATTACGTTGACAAGATTTAATGAAAAAAAATATGAAAAAATTGTTATCAATTAGTCAAGTAATTAAATAAGTTTCGAGTAAGTAACTGTATTATACGAGTAATAGCAAAGAAATTATGAAAGAGAGAGTAGCGATGTATAGGAGCAATAATATTTTATAGGAAGCATAAAGAGATAGCAGGAGTTACTAATAAAAAAGAATTTAAAATCAGACTAAACCTTAGATTTCATTGTAAATACCTCACAGGTACTCACAGGTACCTCAAAAACAGTGTGAATAGTATTTTAAATGACGTATTTTAAATCACGTTAAATGAAAACTAAAGATACTCAATAAAAAACCTTGCAACCTTAAATGATATACATTTACAAAATCGTATTAATGATTTATTAAGAATTTTCTACTATTATGTATTTCTGATTTATTAATTGGAATAAAACGTAATTCAAATTCATGAATCCTCTAAAAATCATTATCATCATATTATGACTTAATAGGGTGTGAAACTTATATAACAATTTAGAAATGTAAAGTATTTAAAGTTTTGTAGACATTGCTATACAACTATGTAGTATTAAAAATACAGTTTCTTTGTTATACGAATAAATGTTAAAAGGTTCGGGTCAAGTTATTCACATCAACGCAGCTAGTTTAAAACTTGAGTTAGTTTTAAGTTTGTCAACAATTTCATTCTCTTCTTGTTTCAATTCATCATAAAACCAGGATCTGTACGGTAATGTTGTACAAAGAAAATTTATACTACACAGTTGTTGTCTTCACTTTTAAGATGATTTTTTTTAGAATAATAATTTGTTGTTTATATGAATAAACAAGGCGTATTTTTAGATATATATGTAGGTGGGAGTTAAATTTAGAATAAGTCAACATTAGAATTGTTGTGAAGTACCATCGCCACGCCTATTAAATAGCTGCTTCATTAAAAGGGAAAGAAAAGTAGAGAAAAAATCCGAGATAACCTTTCATTGCTAATCCTGTAAATATAGGGTCATGAACAAGTATACATGTCATAACCTTCTTAATAAAGGGCAATCTTTATACCTTAAAACTCACTTAATTATTTATTTATATCATTAAACCTGTGTGGTCCCTATTAATCAAATGCTGCTCACGTTATTTGACCCAATTTCAAAGTAGGGATGCCTGTTAATGAAAATAGTAGACTATGTAGAACAAATAAATCTTCATTATATATATTTAAAAAACAGTAGAATAAAGATTTGTGAAATATACATGCCATATAATTAATTTCAATAGTCATCGAGAGTATGTTTATAACTAGTCATGACGGAGATAAGCTCTTTTCACAACAGTAATCATTTACATAAATATCATAAACCATTAAGTAATGCAGTAGTTTTTATAATGTTGAACAAAATTATATTATTTATATATAGTTTTCACCTTACACTCGTCTCCCAACACTCCACGTCCCAGGCCTAGATAACTTTGTTATGTTTATTGGAATTATTATTGTCACAGTAGTTCCAACATGTATTGTAATATTAAATTCAATTTAGTAACAAATATAAAGAAATACATGTCGATATTTTTCATTTCGCATATGAACTAAAAAAAGTAAAAATTTCATCACTCTACAAAATAATACGGTTTTAATTACAAAAACAGAATAACGCTTCTATCAATTTGCTGAGTGAAATTTTTTGGCAGTGATTTATCGTATAGCGTCAGATATACTTATTGTTAAATATATACGTCAGCTGACTGTATGTGTATATAGGCGAATAATAAAAAATAATAATCTTCTATATATATAAAAATGGATTGCTGTTCCTTAGTCTCGCTAAAACTCGAGAACAGCTGACCCGATTTATCTTATCTTAGTCTTGAAATGTTTGTGGAGGTTCAGGGAAGGTATAAAAGCTGAAAAAAATTGATTCATTACTGGGAAAACCATAAAAACAGCCCTTTTCTATTTCCCATACAAACGTTTTTTTTGACATTAGATTTGACAACTAACTAATATGTCAATCATTCTGTCGCACTTCAAAACACGGAAATTTATGGCTTACAGGTAATCTCCAAAAATATAAATAAAAATAAATAATAGATCTCCAAAAATATTAATAAAAAAAAACAAATAATAATAATAATAAAAAAATATAAATAAAAAAATAATAATAGATATTTCTTGATTATAGGGCGATACGAAGTTCGCCAGGTCTTCTAGTCTTCTATATATATAAAAATGGATTGCTGTTCTTTAGTCTCGCTAAAACTCGAGAACAGCTGAACGGATTTATCTTATGTTAGTCTTGAAATGTTCGTGGAGGTTCAGGGAAGGTATAAAAGCTGAAAAAAATTGATTCATTACTGGGAAAACCATAAAAACAGCCCTTTTCTATTTCCCATACAAACGTTTTTTTGACATTAGATTTGACAAATAACTAATATATCAATCATTCTGTCACGCTTCAAAACACGGAGATTTATGGCTTACAGGTAAACTCCAAAAATATAAATAAAAAAACGTAATAGATATTTCTTGATTATAGGGTGATACGAAGTTCGCCAGGTCTTCTAGTATTAAATATTTTGTTAATTTTTAGCTTCAAGATAAACACGGGATAATACTGTAAAACGGCAAAAGTTTCAATAGTTACTTAGCGTAACTATGAGAGTGTTATCCTATTATACTTTAGAACTTACTTCATTAGTCTTTACAGGAATTTATCAGTTGTTTTACAATTTATAATTGCAAATAAAATATATATCTACATTCATGATTATTATTAGTTAATAGATATAATGTTTTAACTGTGCACGCTTAATGGATGAATGAATGAGTTTTAACCTTGATGTGAACCAAATCACGATTGATGATTGATGTTATCCAGCCTACATAAATGTGTTTTAATTATGTTTTAATATACTCAAAAAATATGTCACCCTCGACTATAAATCTCAATAAAACCTTTTTATTAACCAAGATTAGTACAAAATAATTTTATATTTGTTATATTAGATATAATAAGTTTAAAATTAACGATGATTCATCATCGAGGTATTGAAAATTCAAACTACGGACCAAAAAAATAATCAATACATACGATTTAATGCACTTGTTACTATAAAATAAAGTATGCGACTGAAAAATATCGTCTTTATGTTCACCCATTACCTTCTTTTTTTTTGCATAAGCAACCTTTGTTAAGAGTTTTATACTTTTTATATTAAATGTTTCTTGAAACGCTCTTATAATTCGGTTTATTTTAGTTTTTTGTTCTTTCTTATTTAATTTTCAGTTGTTGGCTAAAGGCTGCCTACTAGTAAAAAGTCTCTATAAAACTTGTAAACTTGTGTCGCAAGTAGGACAGAAGAACTATATAATAAATGACCTGAAAATAATTTGTTTATTTGTCAAAAAATTTCAAAAAGGAGGAGTTTATCAAATTGTTTAATTATTATTGCAAATGTTAGCTTAGGGAACATTTAATAATCTAGCATAATAATTTTAAGTACATTATATTAATCAGATGATATACATAAATTCATTAATTTTGTGACCTACTTTTGTCACAGAATATATTTTTTATAAAATAAAATATATTTTTTATAAAATAAAATGTGTTATTAAAACAATACGAAAATTCCGGATCGTGTGTGATATAAATTATAAAGCACCAGTATTATATGGTCATTAGACCCCTTTTATTTTATTTTTTTTTGTTTTAATATTCGAAAGTTCTTCAAAGAGAAATCATATACATATTTTTAAATATACAGGGTGACTGGTGAATTACTATCGATATTTGAGGACGTGATATTTGACGATCATATATGACAAAATAAAAATTAATATAACATAAATATTAATAAACTTCTAAGTAAAGTTAACCAAAAGTTATGTAATTAATTACGCATCGTATGAACACCCTACAGATTAGGTATACAAACACACTCACATACGCGGCGGCGGCGTAGTGTTGTATCAGCACGCCGCCGCACACGTCCACACTTGGAACACTTGGAACGTGTCAACACTTTACTTATTTATACGGAAATTTGGTCAAAAATTAAGTAGCTATTTTTTTTACATAATTCGAATGAGAATCATGTACCGAGTATCCTCCTTAAATATTGATAGTAATTCACCAGTCACCCTGTATTTCTTAATAAACAAATCGTTGGTATTTAATTTTGAAGTGTAATAATAATATTGTCGTAATTAGATTCGTATATGAGATTTACGTATGATTAATTGATGAAACACACAGTCTGATGAACTGTATATACATTTGTATAATTAGTGAGTAATTCGTAAACGCATTAATTAGTCTAATGATATTATCATGTAACCTTAAATATGTAGATGTTGATATTTTTATTTTATAACATGAAAAAATTGAAAAAAATTTGTTTTAAAGTTAGCCTTTACGACAATATTGATTAGATTTAACTTTTATGTTTATTATTTTATAATATTCAATTTATTATTTTAAAAGAATAACAAATTAATCAAAAATTTAATAGATATGTTTTTTAAACTTGGGTGTAAATATTTTCAAACAAAGATAATTTTAATTGAAGTAGAAAAAGAGAGGTATTAGATGCAACCTTTTTTTTTTACGCTGAGAAAATGCTCTTCCGCATCCCTCGGCCAGTTTGGGGAACCGACCGCAGGTATGTGGGACTCGCTGATCCCGAAAGATGGTAAGTGGAAGCAGCCTCCCACTAAAAACTCAGCGATACTCCCTCTACACAGCCAATGACGGAGCCACGGGAACTATTATTATGACTTCCGCGACTCCGCCGACAGTCCAGCTGCCGTGTGGGTATTAGATGCAACCTCCTTTTTGTTTTCGTAACTGCATTTATCTTCCCACCAAATTCGTTCTTATGTATACCAAATGCATATCATCTTAATATATTTCAATTAGACATCACCATGCATATTTAAAACTATATATATAAAAATAATAAAATATGTGCACAATACCACTGTCACTAATGGAAGGACAGAACCCTTTAAGCGACAGTCCGCTTGACGTAACTCGGGGGACTAGCGGTCTCGTGCTTGAATCGGTGAATTAATCCAGTCGTACGAGGCGCATATGCCACGTTGTCTGCGGAACGTCGTGTCACGTGTGATTCCGCTTAATATTGAGTACGAACTTTTTAATTGAACCTTGGTTATATTGAGTTCAGTTAACTGTGTCCGTTAATTAATTATTTGAATTATAACGTCGATTACGTATACGTCAAGTGTTAATTATTTTCTCCTCGCCCGATAACCTACGCCACTATGGAACAAGGAAATAATTCTCATAAGGGCAAAGTTATATATTAGATTAGAGTTTTAGATTATACGATATAATATATTAAAAGGATTTTTTTATATTGGTAAACCTTTGAATTATTATTTAAAATTGTATTATTTATGGTATCATTCTCATTCAAAACAGTCTTATAAATACATTTCAAAAATTCAAATTGTCATATATGTGGTTTGTTTGACAACTAAATGGAATGGCATGGGAATATATATCTGTCATATCAAAATTAATTACATAATGATAATTATATTGTTGATAAAAACAAACTGTTCTCCTGTGTAGGCAGATTACAAACAAACAAACAAGAAATTAAGTGAGATTTTTATCAAACACTCATTATATCACAGAGCTAAAAGAATTTTAACAACATTACTTACAATAAAATTAGTTGTACGTGGTCTTAGTAGATTTTGTTATACTGACCATAATCAATAATATATAATCTGTCGAACCTCAATATACTATGTACAGACGTATAAAAAGTTTACGAGAGACTTTTTTTAAATATGATAATCATCTCGTAAAAAATAATAGAGGACAACTGTGAATCTTTTTGTAAACTATAGTTTTGCTTATGACTATTATTATTTTAAATGTTAATGGATTGCATAAAATAAATTTAAATGCAAAGAACCGCTGTTAATTTGGTTCATTCAACATAAACGTAAGAATTCATAACTGCACTAATAAAATAGTTCATTATAATTCGAAGTCAAATTCATCAATAATTTTTCATTACAGAGCTTATAATTTTTTTTTTGTAGATTCTTTTGACAAACGAAGTCAAGGTCTAGAAACCATAAATCCCTTATATTCATGAATGCACATGAATTGGCAACTATGATATATTCTTCATAATTTTAAGTACAAGTGCTTTGCATTTATACCTTTCAAAAACAATATTTCTAAATGTCAACTATCAAATGTGGATTTTGGTTGTTCTCGGTATTTGCCCCGTGTATTTGTAACACCATCTGTGATATTAAATATTTGATGTTCAACTAGAATGCGGGCTCTTACATTATGAACATTTCCATTCCCCAAACGCTAGTTTATAACTGACGCTGAAGTGTTCCCTTAAATAATAGAAATTTATTGGAGGTTCCACGTTAGGGTTGTCTGTGGTTGAAGGTTTGTTTTAGTAAGTTAATTTGTTATTTGTTTTTCTCTGGATGACTACAAAATGTTTGTAGTTCACTATCTTTTTGTAACAGGTTTAGAAAATTATAATTAATACCACTTTTAGGAATCAAACATACATGTTTGTTCGGCCAAATGTAGGGTAATAACATGAAATTAAATACAAGAAACGGATCTAAAGGTAAATGAAATGTTTTATGTTCATTTAACTAAGAAATAAAATATATAATATTAATAATGTGTCTTACAATCATCAGGTAAGTCTTTACTTATTGAGTAAGTTTAATAACGCGCCTTAGGATTCTTTTTCTAGAAGTAATAAAAAACAAAAAAAATATATATTATACATATCGATATTCAGTCTTTTGTCAGTTTTTTGTTAGTTTATATATTAAAACTACTTATTCAGTACTTGATTTCATTAATAATGGCTTTCAATAGTAATACTAGGAAGAGAAAAGCTCTATGGGCTTCTCATTGAAATACCGCTTGAGACATTTAAGATTGACATCCTTTAAAGTTTCACACAGCTGTTGCATGTATCGGACTAAACATTTAATTGAAATATATGTTTTGTAGCCTTGTGTAAAGCAAAATTATTTATTTGGGTTATATATTTACTATTAAAAAATATATATATATAATAATTTAAGTGAAAAATTGGAGAGCCATATTTTAAGGATAGGCTGAAGGTTGAAATTTGAGTTAAGTAATACATAAATTCTTAAAATCAATAAACATCTTTCACATTTCTCATCCGCATAAAACTTTTTGCACTAATGATAAATAAAAAATCATAAATATTTATATAACTATTTATATTAAGTTGTTGTTTCAATTTGGTACTCATTTAAATAATTACACTATGGTCTTCAGATTCAATTACGTTCAATTTCAATATTAAATTAAGTTTCATCTGTGGATTAATCTTTAATCTCTGCGCAGCACAAGTTTGTCTTAAACCTATCACGCACCAATTCCGTCTAACTCGTATGACGTAACACATCTCTGTTTAAATGTCTCCAGTCTCTATTGATCTCCCTCTTTTTTTCATGTCTTTTTGAACATTCCATTAGAAGATTTGTATACCAATTAAAATAAATTAAAATTAAATATTAATTTATTTATTTGTAATCAACAGCGTAAATTACGATAGGTGCAACCGGAGGATCCAAAAAAATGCATACTTTTCTTACAATTACTTTATTAAATTATTATAAAAATTTACATTTAACTTAAAAACTAGTCGAATGATAATAATCGGACAAAGTTGGTACCGAGAATGAACAATCAATATACATAGTTTTAAACGAAGACTTTGATTGACGTCAATGGCTGCTTGCAACACTGCTGATTTTGATGAATTTTCAGGCCATCTACATTTTGATGAATTTTCTGATGCGACGGCTATGTGTAGGCTATGTGTAACACGTATACAGATTATATTTGTACAGTTTTTAAAACTTCATCAAGACTAAGGCCACAGAGATTACATTATAAAGTGTTTAATATAATATTTTTAACAAAGTGGATAACAAAAAGAGAGTAGGTCTAAAGAAAATAATTGTTGAAACATGCAACTAGAGAATATTCACAGGTGTATGGGTATTTTTATGTGCGTACGTGCGTGTGTGTGTGTGTGTTTATGTGTGTGTGTGTGTGTGTCTGCATGTGGGTGTATGTGCATGTGGGTGTGTGTGCGTGTTTATTTTTGGCGGTAAGATAGTATTATTTGATTCTTTAATTGCTTTTTTGATAAGTGAAATAGGTCTAAATGAGAAAATAATTTATTGTATGTTCGTGCTAGACGTACACTTATAGAACTTTTAGCATAATTTGTGTTACCTTTAGGAACAACTAGTAGATAGGGGTTTCGCGATCGAAATGAGGAGGCATTTAGAGAAAATACTGACACCAAACTGGGGCAATCCATCGTACCAGTTAAAATTGCTTGTAGTAACAGCATATCCTTTTTTTATAAAGCATTTCTAGCAAGCCATTTTGATTCTAGAAGATAAAAATATAACGAAATAGTTAAAATAATTGTACATTATGTTTATTATTCATGATTTCAGATTGTTATGGATTTGAATTTACAATCCTCATTATTTTAATTAACGTAATAATGATTCTTGATAATTTAATCCATTGTATTAAAATATGTTTGTAATATAACATCAAGCCTGCCGGATCACCCGAACTAATGATTGTAATCTATCTTGTAGTAAATATTACAACATTAATATCCTCAGTGCCACAATACGCTTACTGTATTAACTGCATTTAATTGTTTTTAATATTAACATTACTCTTCTAAAAATGACACGTAATATACAATAATGCAGATTTCGTTATAACGAAACACCGCGCTGTTGCTATAAATATGTCTTTATATCATAAGAAAATCTAGACCAGGTAGTACTTTCATATACTCGTATGCTATATCCTTTAATTTTTTTTTGTAGCCTATCGGAGCCCACTGCTGAGCAATGGCGTCTTTCTCTCATGGAGAAGGTTTGAGCGTTAATCACCACGCTTGTTCAAGACGGGTTGGTGATTTCAAACTTATACATTATTTTTTAAATTATAAGTCCAGGCTTCCTCACGATGTTTTCCTTCATCGTCAGTCAGCTATGTCTAAATACTCTTAGAAAGTACATATGACTTGGAAAAAGTCACATTGTTACTTGCCAGGGCCAGGATCGTACCCGCGCCCTTGGCAACGAGAGGCGGGCCCTTTAACCACTAGGCCACCACTGACTTATTAATTTAATATTGTAACTGACTTTAATATTGTAACGATACGTAAAAAGAAACATATTTCTGGAAATCTTTGTCACTTATTCTGTTGTTATCTTCATGCATAAAAAATTTAATATTCTACAATTTAGTTTGAATATTTTGATAATGCTTATAATAAGTAACTAATTTAGTAAAAGGTAATTTTTGTTTGTATTTGGTGTCTCTCTTTAATGTCCTCAGCACTAAAAAGGATACTTTGATGTAAGATAATTACGGTGATACTTATTATTTGTAATTAATTTCATAAAATAATTGGATTAATTTCTGTTCAATATGTTATTAATATTTCATTATCTCCACAGACGCTCCAACTACCATTTTCGCAATCGAGCAACCTTCATGTATTTCGGATAATTGGGTTTCATGCATGAAAAATTTCCGAATTCTGAATACAATAAATTTTCGGAAATTCTGAAGATACTATTAATGAATTTCCAAACTTCTAACAATCCTTGAGAATTAAAGTATTGTATTGACAAAGCATTTTAATGATTTATATTACACTTTAGTGTTGGCTATTAAAAAACAATTTTGCATATTAATAATGTTCTTTTATTATATGAGCTTTTATCTTGTAACGTTATATATTTAATATACATATAAAAGGATCTCAGTATAAATTAAATAGAATTTAGTTCTCATATTGTGGTATTAATATTACATTCTGAATATTTAGACTTAGTTAAAGAGATTTTTGTTAGTTAGGTTATATAAATTCCGCTCGAAACGTTTGACTAACGCAAAAATATTATTGTAAAACAAAAGAAGATAGAGTATTCAGTCATTGTATATGAGATTGTATGAAAATGAGGACTTTTATTTATATATTGTTTGAAATGGAAGGTTTATATGTATGTTAAATATAAGCTTCCAATCCCCTGGTGCTATTTAAAAGAATGAGTGTATTTATGTATGTAGAAGCATATATTTTCAAAAAATTAAATTACGTTTTTATACCAAGCCAACTGCTATTAGTATATTTTTTCAATTATAGCTAATGGCTCGATTACGATTCAGCGTTTAATTATATGCTTGCCAATGCAATTCGAATGGACGACAAAAAATGTGGATCAAAATCGTTAGTTTTTGATTCAGCGAGAAATCTTTGATATTTTTTGCTAGATTTAAATCAGATAACTACTTTAATTTTATTACTAGAAGCAGTATGTAGTGGTAGTAACTTTGACTATTATTCCTGATAATACTTTTTTGCCACGCTACAGAGAAGAAATCACTTTGTAATTTAATAAATATGTTATAATTTAAAAATATAAATGACGAATGTTGTTGTTATTTTACGAAATATTTTTACAAAAGTTACTTGTTAAATACGACATAAAGATAATAATTGATACTAAAACTATTCTCATAATTTCTGCGAGGAAACCAACTGAAGAACCTTTACATTCATATAATTTTCTAATGAAGAACACAAGCTTACGTGGGAAAAATTGTTATTTGAAAGGTTCCCGACAGACGTACCCTTTTTTTCATTATAAACTAAAACCTATCAGTGCACATCTCGGCAAATGATACTACTCTAACATTTGCAACGCTAAAACTCAGGTTAAAATTTTAATTATTAATAAAATAGGCTTTTTAAACAAGAATGATTTATTCGAATCATCTGAGCTCGTTACCATCTGATTACACTAAAATAACTATTAATGCAATGGTTTAAATTTAAAAAAAAGTATGTCATTACGTACGTTTTCATATTTCTGGGCATAATTCGTAGCCATACGGTAACATTTGGCGGGTGTCCATATATGGTTGCAGAACTTTTTACAAGATCGGACCTATGATTCATAGAGACAAAAAAGACATCCGGTGGAGGATAATACGATCACTTATCCGATGTTCCTTTTTATGTTTCTGTTTCAATGTAGAATAAAGTGCATTGGCATGCGTTGGCAAAGAAAATAAGTTTTTGTGCTACTTCCTTCCATTTAAACTCGATAAACCGCCTAGAGTTAAGGTTCTTTGATTCCTCAATGCACATAAAGAAATGGTGTTTTTGATAATATCAATTTTTAAAACAAAGTAATAATTTCTGAATAAATTGTTAGGGAATCGTCATATTTCGGATATTCATACCTCAAGAATATTTAAATAGTTAAATTGGAGGCTCTGCAATAAGACTTAAGACAGATTTCGCATGTCTATCTGTTGTTTCGAATCCGTTTGCAAAAATATTTGCTTCCATCATAAATTACTCTTTCTTATAATAAAATAACAAGAAGTTTTCAATTAAGTAATTTAAATTTAAATGAAGTAAAATGCTTTTGTTACATATTTACTACAAACGAACGAATATTTTAATAGATGCACATGTATAATTTCATCCTTATTCATTAACTCCTAACATTCTATTAAAAAGTGATTAGGAAGAACATATTGAATTGCTTTTGAGTTCTGTAATATAAAGACATCTTTATATGTATTACAGAACTCAAAAGCTTTTGATATAAACAAAAACTCATTTTCAAAATGACAAAAACTTTTATATCGTACAAAGCCAAGAATAATATTCAAAGAAAAATATGACGGTAAAGGATAGAGTATAGTATAGTTGGTCAACTGTTAGTATAATTTTATTAAAAGAACGGGACCGTTTGTTTAAATGAATCGCTTTTTATTTTTTAGAAATTTATTTTATTAACTGCAGAATTATCCTTGTTTGAGGTTTTTTATATAGAAATTATAACAGTCTATGTTCGGGCTTAATAATAGTTGAGACCAAACATTTAGTAATTATAACTTCGGTATATAATAAAATAATGAATAAATTTTTTTGTTGAAATAGAGTTTCTTTCTTAATATTATCTTTGAGATTACCGTCACTTATTGAATGTAGATATTAAACGTTTCTGATTTAATCTCATAAAGACTAAATAAAAATCTATTGAGCACTTTATATAATCATCAAAATATTGTAACATTCAACCCCGACGACATCAAAAAGGATTTTGTTATCAAAATATGACAAATAATTTTCAATACATTTAGATACATACATTATATACAACATTTAATTGGTTTTGACTGTAATTAAATAAAATTATACTCAAAAATTAATAGTTTTACTTCTGTATTCTTTTTTTCGGAGAAAATTAAAAACGATATTGATGTTTTTTGAGAACAAAGGCGTCTGAAAGGTTAGTGCTAATAAACCGTTTAAAATTCAACTGACCTAATCGAAAGTTTCAAATTCTGAATTTAGTAACTTTATACGGAACAATAAAATTTCATCCAAAAAGAAAAATTGTATTTCATAAAAATTTGCACAGTGAAAACTGGTTAAAAACAGAAAATACTACTTCATTACTAATGCGAGTAGATGAAAATATTTATGAATTTAAAAGAAATGAAATATGTAAATGCCAATCACCGTTAAATTATAAAATATCTATAACGATTATCGAAAAATAAAAAGTAAAAGAAACAAGTGTAAATCCTACTTATCCTACAATAACATTACAAAATAAAAATCTCTTTCCACCTAGCCTAAAAGTAAATAATTGCTCAAACCTTCTCGATCCTTATTGCTCTAATTTAAGTTCGCAGTTTATCCTCCTAATGGCATTTTGTATTTATCAATCTCCTTAAATTATCTAAACTGTCTGCAAATCAATAAAATACACCATACTAAATACTCAGGGGACGACATTAAGTGAACCAAGTTGCTAACCACATATTAACTCTGTTGTTCCTCGGACTAGAAACTTACTGAGGATTTAGAGATACAAAATAATCTGGCAGTTTCTTAGCGTTCAAAGAAAGATGTTTATTACAGATCTTCACTTAATTTATTGTTGCGTAGAGAGCAAGCAAATTATAGACACATTTATTAGAACAAGTTCAAACACCCTTGTTGAACGTTATCACTTTCTAAGGCTATCGTTATCCTACTCATACATAAAAACTATGAAAACATTACAAAAGTTTTACACCAACTGTACGCATATAGCGCATGTAAAAGTACTTCATATAGACATTGAGAGACAACATATTTCCATTAACGAAATTGAATATGGTATTGACTACGTCACGAGTACTATTTGTTTCACTTTTTGTAAAATACAGTTACAGTTTTTTTTTATGGGAAAAGGGGCAACTGAGCAGACGACCTACTTGATGGTAGGTAGTTACCGTCGCCCATGGACATCCGCAACGTAGATTTGCGGATGTCCATATTGAAATTGTATTATTTATTAAATCAATAATGCAATAAATTTCCATTAAAATTTGATTTTATAATTAAAATTTAGATAATGTACATGACAACGTGCATGTTGTGGTATATTATGAGTTTTCTTTTTAATAATTATCACGATCAATTTGTTATATAATTTATCATAAACAAAGATTGACAATAAGATAAAAAAAATCATATTAGTAATAAAAATTAGAAAATAATAAGTATATAAACTAGAGCACAGTATGGTATCACTGTATCACAAATGATCAATTATCACTGGAGCTAATTACTTAGTCTCCATTTTCTGTAGTATGCTCATAATTAATAGAAGATGCCTCATGTACGAGTAGGTATCATTATATTATAATATTAGTATAGTATTGTTACACTATAACATGAAATAGTTTTTCCTCTTCATTTAAAGCTTCCTAAAATCTTCTGTCTAAATCTTATTTTAAAGTATAATCAAAGTATGGAATAAAATAAAATAATTTTTTCCTCATTATTGTCTGCCAGGAGACTTCCTCAAATTACATTTTCATGACACACTTTCCTTTTCTTTACCAACAAAATAATTTAAAAGGGGTCCAAGTTTAATATCAAGTCGAGCAAATGAATCTAAAAAACGATTTCTCAATATCGTAAAATAATGACAACTTATAAAATCTGAAATGTTTTATAATATCTTAACAATAAATAGATATTATTTAGGAGAATTAGAGAGGTGAATGTACATATACTGTAATAATGTATGTACAATATTATACTTTATACACTTTATTCAGTTCTGAAATCCTGAAGTAATTAAAAAATGACATAATTTTTTTTAATATACAATTATGATGTAAATAGCGTTTTATATAAAAATATAAAATCCCTATCAAAGGTTAAGTTCATATTTTATTTATTCTTGACATTTCCTTATATTCGCACTTTTGTTCAGAAGGTTTAAAATTTTATCTTATTAAGAAATAAAGGAACATGAAAGAGCATAGTGTCGGGTGTCAGTGTAGCAATTTTAGTCCGCCCATTAAGTAGGCTCAAAGATTGGTTATAAACATATTTACAACAACACTATGTATGAAAATGGCTTGACGAGCGGAATCACTGAATATACACGCATAGATGTAACAAATGATCGAATTAGTAAATCTTGTATAGACCATATATATGCGCGATCCCGCACACTAGCTGTGGTTAAGTTACTACAGCTCGAACATGGGCTGGCTCGACCGGGGAAGTACCACCCTCTCACAGAAGATCGGCGTGAAGTAGTCAGTAATGACTGCGTTTCGTCCGATGAGTGAGAGAGCCGGTTGCCCCTTCCCTTTTCCCAACCTTTCCTTGTATTTCCTTATTCCCAACCCTTCCCTATCCCTAAACAAAACAAGGTTGGCAAAGAACCGCAACAAAGACGTTGCGGATGTCCATGGGCGACGGTAACCACCTTCCATCAAGTGGGCCGTCTGCTCGTTTGCCACCTTTAACATAAAAAAAAAAAAAAAAAAAAAAAAAAAACTAAACCTGTACACAGCGGTGCTAGGCACTACTCTAGCCGACCATCGAATCATAGCACTAGCAGTTGTAAATACTAGGAACAATTATGAAAACACACGGGCGAATAAGAAATACATCACTCGATACGACAAAAACATACTTATAAACAGTTTTAAAACAATAAATTGGAAACCACTAAAACAAATAATGAATCCTCATAAAATATATGAACTAATAGTAAATAATATAAAAAGATGTTATAATGAATCTCAAATAAAAGTTAAAATATCTAAAAATATAGAAAAAAAATAATAATAATTGGATTAATAATAAAATTATAAAAGCTTGTAAATATAGGGACAAACTATTTAAAAAATGGATACGTGACACTTCAAACATGTTATTAAAACAACGATATAATCGTGCTAGAAATTATGCGAATAAACTAATTAACACAAGTAAAAATAAAACAATTAAAGAAAAGCTACAAAATTCTAATAACAATCCTAGAGAACTTTGGAAATTATTGAATGAAATAACGGGTAGAGCTAAAGTTATTGCTGATCACATAATTTTAAATGCTTTTTCTAACAATAGCAATACCATCAAAAATATAGCAAATAGTTTTGCTACAACCTTCTCTAATAGTGTCGAGAATACTATTCAAAAATGTAAAGTACAAATCTTGGATAAGAATTCCTATGCTACTTCATCCAACGTAACTTTGAGGTACCAACCAGTGAACTCCAAAATAATTTTAAATGAAATCAAATCACTAAGTAACCATAAAGCACCAGGTTTAGATGGCATTAGACCACAGGATTTAAAAACAATAGCTACCGATATAGCAGACATAATTGCTCATTTCATTAATGCATCAGTAAAACAGGGCGCTTACCATCATGATCTAAAGACGGGTATAGTAAGGCCAATTCATAAGAAAGGCAGCCAAACAGATTATAATAATTATCGTCCAATAACAATACTCTCTGCTATAGACAAAATAGTGGAAAAGTCTATTTCTAAACAAATACACGCATTTTACAAGAAAAATAACATAATTACTGACAAGCAATTTGGATTTCAATCAGGTAAAAGTGCCACACAATTACTTTCTACATTTACTGATAAAGTTTACAGCCATCTAGACAATAAAGAACACGTTATAATTATATTTATTGACTATAGTAAAGCCTTTGATACTCTTAGACATAAAACCCTGATTGAAAAACTAAATGATTGTGGAATACGAGGCCCTCTTAATGAATGGTGTAAAAATTATATCAAAGATAGGTCTTACGTGGTTAAAATTGGGGATGAAACTAGTCAGAAGGTTACGGTCAAAGAAGGCACGGCTCAGGGCTCAGTACTTGGTCCTCTCCACTACATAACCTACGTTAATGATGCGATTAATGTGATAAGAAATTGTGAGATATACCAGTTCGCAGATGACACATGTCTTGTATCTGCAAATAAGGACATAAACACGGCTTTAACTAACATTCAGACGGACTTTACATCACTCTGTAAATGGTCACATGACGTAGGACTTACGTTAAATGCAGAAAAAACTAAACTAATGTACGTAAGCTCTAGTCAAAACCGTAGCAACATGATTCCAAAAGTTGTAGCACACAGTCATAAATGTCTCCATAATAACGATTATCAACATTGTAATTGCGAAATAATAGAAGTTGTAAGTAAACATAAATATCTAGGATTGCTCATTGATGACAGATTTAAATGGACCGATCATATTAACTTAGTATGTAACAAACTACGTGCTATGTTGGCCAAATTTAGCATAATAAAACAAAAAATTCCATACTCCACCATCTTAAGCTTATACAAAGCTCTCGGAGAGACAACTATATATTACGGCCTCAGTAGTTATGGAAGAACGTTTAAATCACATCTTGATCATATATATGATTTACAGTTACGTATTATTAAAACGATAGTTCCCATTAAACTTAGGTTTAAATGTGACAATACTAACGAATTATTTCATAAAACGAACATTCTACCAATTCATGACAAGGTCAAGTACATACTACTTAAAGAAAATTTGTTTAATAATGCGTATCTAAATATTGTTCAACATAAAAAACATACACGTAGCGCCTCTAAAATTAAGTACACCATACCAGGATACAATAATCTTTATGGCAAACAAATGCTAAAATATCAAGTACCTAAATTGACGAATGATCTACCAGATAGTTTAAAAAGAGAATTGAAGGAATGTAATTTAAAATACAAATTAAAAAAATATTTTTTAAATAAACTCAAATAAGGAATCTAAAATATAAATAACAATAATAAATTGAAAAAAAATATTGTAAGAATATGAACCCAAGTGTTTACATTGTTTGTCTACATTATACCTGCTTGTTATATTTTTTAATTACATGTTAAAACTGAACAATGGATAAAGTGATAACGCACGACAAAAGTGCAATACTGAAATTATGTATGTATATTAAAAAATAATAATAAGGTTACATTTACTTGTATATGTTACTTATTTGTTAGATTATGCACTTTATATTGTTTTTATATATTTAGTTAATTTTATTACTCTATTTTGTCATACCTGTATCATTATACTATAAGTTTGATGTCTTTTTTTTGTTTATTGTTTAATACAATAAGTACAAAATATAAATGTATTGAGATGTCAATGTAATTGTGTGTTAACGACGATGAATTCCAGTGTACGGAAAAACCAATACTGGTTTATGAGACACTGAAAACTTAGATATAAATGTAAAAATACCAACATAATTGTAATAAATAAATAATAAATATGTATGTGTACAGTCATACAGTGCTCACATTCATATCGTCATAAAAGTTAAATTAATTTCACTCTTTCTAGAACAATATTTAATATGAAGTCAGTCCATTTCGTCCCATTTTTGTTACATTTATTCTTTTTGTTTCAATCCTTTGATGTATTATAATTGAGATTTATTTTATATTTATAACTTCGAGTCCAAATATATAGTTTCGTACAGTTCGGTTTTATAAACTTATCTTGCAGAGTAAACTCTACGTCGCGGTTAACCGAGTGTACATTTTACAGTTTGAGATTATGTATGAGAGGAGAATATGTTAAAGCCTACTTGCATCTGATGAATGGTGGTTAATGTTGTAGATCTATCAGTAATTTTTACTATCAGCAACATAGTGTACCAATATGTTTCTGTTTGTAATGAGTGTAATAAATAAATATATATACATACTACATATAATATATTAAATTTTATTTCCAAAACTTGATTGAATGTTGCTTTATTTTTAATATATATATATATAAATAACTACTATACTTCTAACGAGATCTAAGATTTTTGATAGTATTCATTTAAATGAAACTAATATTTTCCGTGATCACGGTTGTCGTAAAATACCCGAAACGTCGGGAGTATGTAGTTTTTAATCAAAAATAAAAATCGCGTAGTACATCGGAAAAATATTAGTTTTATTTGAAAGAAACCAATAACTAATCTTCTGTGACAGGGTGGTACTGCCCCGGTCGAATCAGCCAACCAACAGCCAACAGCTAGGCCAACCAACAGCCAACAGCTAGCTACCATCATAAAAGCCAATGTAAAGCCAAGTCAACATTTTAGTTCTTCACTATCGAAACCAGATAAACTTTCGTGGACCCTTATTCACGAAACGAAAAGACATTAAATACAAATCATTATATATTGACTTTGTAATATAATAAATAATTTCAAAGTGTTAACTTTGCTGGAACAAAATATGTATTACTTCTGATATAAGTTTGAGTAAAAGTGTAATACGATTTACTTTTACTTTAAAACAGTTTGTGAAAACTGTTATTGAAGGTAAAATAATTTACATGCAGCAGAAACCTGGGCAATGGAAGTTCGTCAAATATTAAATTACCTTATAAAAGCAGCTGAAAATATGAAGAAAGCGAGTATGTTTAAAATTTGTTCGAGTCGGTGACTTCTTACACACGGCATTTAGTTTTATTTTTAAAAAGTTTAAATAATTACTTTTGAATCAATTAAATTTTGAATTTAAAAGTAAATTTGACGTAGTGGCAAAAGTACAAAGATTATTATGTAAGCAGTAATTCTAGGGGCACTATTAGAACGTTGACGGACAAACTAAAAGAAAAATGTTTTATTTGTGTTTTATATTAAATTTTATAAAACCAACTATATATATTTACATATATAGGGTTGGTTATATTATTATATTATTTTTGATAATGATAGAATAGTTTTAATGATAAACTATTTCAAACAGGCATGTGATTGAATACGTTACGTTTTAGTAAATAGACGTAATTTTCTACGACACAATATAAGCATTTAATCGCTGTTTTCAACAAATAAAGTTTCAAATAAGATGTGAAATCACTTGGTAGTCAGAATTATTTGTTTTTTATGCTATCTTAAAGCATTTATATCGTCTCTATTTTAAAAATGTTATCAACAAATTAATGTAAAATTTGGAGTCAAAATTAAAGGATATCATTAATATTTTCTACATAATGACAACTTGTTGAATGGTTTGGATTTTTGTGAATTTGTTTATGTACTAACCGTCCTACCACTTAACTAAGTATTTTAAAGAACACACATAATTCATTAAACATTTTGAACAATTTATAGGTATTTTATGTTTATTTTTATAAATATTTATAACACAATTGTTTCAGTCCTAATTTGTTTATATTTAGTTTTACAATCCGGACATTTCAAAAGCTATAAGTATTATTGCTTTGAAGTATTTGACCCAAATAACAGTGCTGTCTGACTACAGATAAAATTAAATGCGAACAATAAATTGAAATAATAAAATATTCAGCTTGGAAATAATTTAAAAATTATAAATATGTATCACATAGTCTACGAAAACAATAACGAATTTACAATTATTATTGAATGTTAGTAAAAGATGAATGTACGTATAATTCTTCATACTGTACATTTTATTTAATAAAATAATAAGATTCCGTTCTATGATCTTTATAAATAATATGATAAAATGTTTATAATCAATAGTATTAAACATTGTGACTTGTGTTTTACTTAAAGAGGTGACTATAATATAAAGTGCATCTTTGAGAATTCGTCAAAGTGATATTTTTTAAATAGTACTGTCGAATCTAATGTATGGCAATGATTAAAAACATTTTCAACAAATTAACTTTGATGAGCTTTGTTGAGTGATACCTTTTTTGTCACTTAATTAGTTTATTGAGGTTTCCTTATTTTAAATTAGATTCTCGTTTTTGTTATTTAAAATAATGTTAACATATTGTATATATTCAGTTACATTTTTCTGTATGACAAGTGTGTGCATAGTCAATAAAAATATCGCATAGTAATTAACCCAATATTAACAAAAAAAAAAAACTTGTTTAAGAAATCTTGATTGTTACATACGCGCTACAAATGAAGAAAAAAATGAACATCGCCGGGGCAACATCTTTGTATCGGTAAGATATATAACGAGTGACGTCGCTGACTCCGCGGAACGAACACCAAGCCGTGTGACCCAGAAGATTCCTTACACCATACAAGCAATAAAATGTTATTGTCATCCTAAACAATACATCAGGACAATCATGTAGTCTTAGGTACAGGTTATGAGTTTTAACATGTTATTCTTATTTTAATATATATATATATATATATATTTTAAAATATGTTCCGTAGTTTTCCTGAAACCTCCGATTGCCACACTATATAATAAAATTTGATTGGAAATAATAATAAAAATATTTATGATGTGATAAGTAATTAAAATACTAATTGAGATTATTTCTTTGCATCCCCAGAATACATTCAATGTATTTTTCATACTATATAGTATTTAATTCTCTATCGTTCATGCAACGGTTAGAAGGGCTTTGAAGGATATAAACATCACTGTGTGTCAGATGTGTCATAACAGAGGCGATTCAATTTCAGCTGTCAGTTGCAAGTCATAGAGTATAGGGAACAATGTGGCGTTGTATATTGACAACAATCACGTGACAAGAGAGGCATAAAAACTGAATAATCCAATGCAGAAAAATAAAGAGAGTATTCATAATAAAATTATATAACAAAGTTTTTTTAAAAAAAAGCCATACTAAATCCATAATGAATTCAATGAAGTGAGTAGTAATACGTTTTGTTAGAAACCGATTTTTGATGTAAATACTTTATTGCTTTTGCTATTGTAAAATTGTTAAAAATATGTATTTATTTAATATACAACGAATATGTACTATATCGTATAAAATAAAATCCTGTTATTTTATAAGAATAATAGGATATTGATTAAATGTTTGTTTCCTCATAAATAAATCAATAAATAATAAACAGATAACGGCTGGCTGTTCTATATTTATGCTATAACTAACCTATTCGGTAAGAAATGTTAATCCGTTTATTGATAAAATTTTAAAGGATATTTAGGAACGATACCTTTACTATCATTAATGAAGCTACCGGGAATTTGTAAGGAAGAGTTGTCTAAGCTGCTAACCGCTGAAAAACCGTTAGTATATGCTGAGACATTTTATATAAGAATGCACCATAATAAAGATTTTAAATGCTTCAAACCATTCTAAAATATAATGGCAAAATTTGGTATGCCTTTATAAAATATAGGTTTTCACAAGTGCGTTTTGTCTATTTCATTAACATTTTAATTATTGGTATTTATCTGACGACTTTGATAACATAATACTATTGCATTTAATACATTAATGCTTGTAACCAAAATTTAATTGTGTAGGTGAAATTCAGAACTTTTCATATTAAATATAATAAGGAGAATGTATTATTTAAACTTTAAAATACATCATAAAGTTAGTATCTAATATCTCTTGAAATATCATGATATGAGTAGAAATTATCACTTAATATTTCTCACACATTAAAAATGAACTTGCACAAACTGTCAAGAGGAATCAATTACCAGACTATTTAGAGAAAAAATCGCTTTGAAAATAAATTCTTGTTAGATAAGACAAAGTTTTAGAAAGAAATTCAAATACTTTTCCTGTTTGTGATTCTCGTTTCTTAGATTTTAATCTTATTTATTATTTTGCTGAAATTTACCGGATTTTTTACGCAATTTCCAATTGTGAGTAATCAATTTTATTTATTTGCCAAGTATAAAAACTTCATGTGGTATGAGTCAGGTAAAAACATCAATGGTTAAGTATTATAATTAGTCCATTTGCATGATGTAGAAAGAAACTTTCTAAAAAATAAAATATGTTAAGACCTTCAGAAGCAAACATTTAATAATCAATTACATAGCACCTTAAGCACTCAATTAGAAAAATAAAAAATTTCAAGTCTGTAAACGTACTGCAAGACCCCAAACACGACGGGTTTTTAATAAAAAGATTCCTTGCGTCAAAAATCAAGAATATCCGAATGATATTTCATCCTCTTGTCGTGATCACGGTTCCATGTAACCTAAGCTTTATATGTCTTGATAACAACGATCTTATAGTAAAGTAGCAATATAAGTAAAAATCATTTATGCTCATAAAAATCGACATCAAATTGTCTTGTTTATTATTATTGAAGTTCTTAAAAGGATTTCAATTGGCCTGGTCTTATCTTAGCAGCAAATATTCTTTAATCAAATTTGTTGTTGGTCATAAATATTCAGATCGAGTCATGACGGTCTACAGGAATACTTTAGGAAACGGGATCCGAAATCACCTTTATAATCCGAATAGTTTAAATTGGGGAAAACGATTAATTCAACTTAAGTGAATATAAACTATGGTCGATTGAGAGGAGACGAAGATAATAATTAAACGACATTGTTTGTCTGTTTACTGATTGGGGTTTATTTTATATTTAAGTGGATGTAAATCGTTGTAAGAAATATTACATATCAAATGTATTGCAATATATAAGTATTGTAAGAGGAGAGAACTCAATACGGTAAGGATTAGAGGTGATTAATGTGACGTCTCTGGTGATTTAATAATACTCTTTTTTTTTTTTTTTTTTTTTTTTTTTTGATGACGTAGTGGAAACTCTTTTTACGAGCCGTCCAACCGGCCTTGTACAATTGGCAATAATACTCTTAGGTTATTGTTGAAGAGATAGACACACTATGTATCGTGTTTCTTAATTAAGTCCCTTAATGTTATTGATTGTTGTAAATAGAGTCAACTATTTAGGAGTGTTCCGTTTAACTGTGTATATATATTTTTTTAATTTTAATTAAGTTTTTATAGCACGGTAGAGAAAGATATGGAAGACTCAATTAAAAGATAAACAATTTCTTTAGGAACGTAGTAAAAAAATCTGACGGTTAAAAGTGGGTTAAAATCGAGTCCAAAGGAGTTGGTTACAAACAAACAAACAAACATACAGGTAAAGCTAATAAAAGCAAAAAAAAATTATTATTGTATGAGTATCGGTATTAAATTATGTTTAATATATATTTAGCTGTCAAAATCGATATCACATGTAGGAAAAATAGGGAAATTTTTAAATAAACCTTAATTTCTAGGTTATATTGTTTATAATTGGAAATAAAATATATTAGATATTTTTTAATATATGGTCATAATTTTTCCCGTTAATATACGTTTAATAGGTATAAAAATATTTATTTCATCAAATTTAAAGAACCATTGACCGATTCTAATTGCGACAGTCAGTGTAATTTGTTAATAAAATTAAAAAAAAAACACTTTTATTGTTTTTAAATTCTATAACAATTTATTGTCTTTACAATTTGGTAAATAATATTCTAAACTCACCAATTGATGATGTTCCTCATTAGAGCCTTATATTCATAATCACAAGCGTGTTATAACTTATAATGTTACTGAAAGTCTAACATGATTTAAAACTTGACTTATCTGTTTGAAATTCACATGAGAAGGAAGTCTATGTCAAAATATAAATAAGAATTTGAACTAAACTAGTTAATTTAATATACATGTGTATAAGCAAATAATATAAAATTATAAATGACTATTTAAACACTTTTATTTAGTATAGAATTAAAGTAATTGCTTTACCGAATTTTTCCCTTTAAAATTTTCACCTCTTACAATATGATAGTTTCGAAAAGCATAATTTTAGAGTGGCAAAATATAATAATCAAACCTATGATTTAGGAATATGTTTTAGAATCGATTTCAACAAATAGAAACCTATTTTATTAAATCAAAATAACAAAAATTGTTTAAGTTTAATTCACTATTTCCCATTTTTTAATAAGTTTACCTGTTTGTTTACTGCTAATATAAAAATAATAATTATTATTGTATTTTATTGTATTAATTATACAACACGACACGAGGTAATAACAAACAAAATTATATTATTAATATGTTTGTTGTAATAGCTAGTTTTTGTTTTAATTGATTGAAAAGTTTCTATGTAATAGTAGTGTTGTGACTTCAAATTATAACGATATTTTTTAACTTAATTATAACTGTGGATCCTTAAAAAAACAGACACCTCATTATAAACAGCAACTTATTAAAGAATTCAATAATTTTCAGTTCAAACAAGTAAACCTGTTTCTAAAAATTCTGTATTAAAACTCTTATATAGTAGTTTAAATTTACAAGCCGTATGCGATGCGATAAAATGAATTTAAGCCGCTTATTTATTACTAGCGGCCCGCCCCGGCTTCGCACGGGTACATACACACACACACACACACACCCTTCTTTTTTGCGTCGGGTTTTTAAAAAAAAGTAAAATTATAAAGGAAGTTTGATTTTTTTTATTAAATATTTTTTCAAATTTTTTATTAATGTAATCATATTATGTACAAAACAAAAACCATTAGTTTTAGTGAGTCAGAGCTTCCCTGTAAACGATATTTGAGGTAGTTTTATTTTGTGGCAGCAAAATAAATTGATTTTCAGGAGCTCCGACATGTGATAGACCAACATACAGTTGGCCATGAGTAAAACATTCTTTTCGTAGGTCGATCCCTAATAATTCGAAGGTTTGGCCTTGGGACTTGTTAATAGTTAATGCGAAAGATGGTTTGACCGGAAACTGAAGTCGTTTAAAAGGGATTGGCAGATCAGTTGGGATCATCGGTATCCTCGGTATATGAGCTAGGTGACCAGCTGCTGGGCCAGTGATAATGGTCGCTACAATTAAGTTGTCCTTCAAATCCTTAATTAGCAGTCTCGTTCCATTGCACATACTCGGAGGGCTTAAATTTCTTAAAAGCATTATTGGAATTCCAATTTTTAAAGTCAATTCATGTGGTGGCAATCCAGAAGGGTTTAGTGAATTTAAAAATTCCTGTGGATAATGCACTGCGTCTTCGATATTAGTCACGGTATCGATCGATTTGTAATTTTTTATTTGGCCGGAGACTTTTTGAATAATGAGATTGTTTATTTCGTTGACACTATCATTCCTGGGTGACACTATTGCCCTTGAATACAACCAATGAAAGTCCTTTTCGTGCAAATTCTCGATGTCAGGGTATACAGCATCTATTAAATTTTCTAAATTATGGACTATTTGGCCTACAGACTCATCCAGCAGGATGTCACAACTGTTTAAATTTGGAGTGGGAAAAATTCCTTCACCAAGTTTTAGTAGTTGTTGTGGGAAATTACTATCTGTGATTCCATGAAGATAAGCTCTCATATTCGTTCGTAATTTTAAATTTTCTATCGAAGTCCATAAAGGAGACGATATCAAGCATGATTTAATGATATCTGCTCGCGTACCTCTGTTAATGACAGGAAGAGTCTGTCGGAAATCTCCAGCAAATACAAAAGTAATCCCGCCCATGAGGGCACAGGAGTTTCTAAGATCCTTTAATGTTCTGTCCACGGCTTCTATATGCGCTCTGTGACTCATAGTGCATTCATCCCACATAATCAATGAGGCGTCCTGTAATAATTTACCAAGAGGGCCGTTTTTACGGATTGAACATAACGATTGTTGCTCAAGATTTACGGATAGCGGAAGTTTAAAAGTAGAATGAGCTGTTTTTCCATCCTTTAAGAGAGTTGCGGCAATTCCTGACGAAGCAACTGCAATCGTTATCTTCCCTGATTCTCTTATCTTAGCTAGTATCAAATTTGCAAGAAAAGTCTTGCCAGTGCCACCTGGCGCATCCAAAAAATAAATTTTTCCTTTGTTATTATTCACGCTTTCGATTATAGTGTCAAAAGCATATTTTTGATCTGGGACTAATTTTGGCAGGTTTTCATTGACAAAAGCGCTCAAATTATTTGTATTATAGTGATGTGCCATTGTATCTGTAGCATTATTGTTTGTACGAACTGAAACAGGCAATCCAAAATTACTTAAGCTTTTATCATTTAATTGCAAAAGTTTATTTTCTATTTGAATCAAACCTTCATTATAAACGTCTTCACTGTATGGCAAGGCGAAGTCTTGATTTTGCTGTCTGATTCTATGTATAATATCTTGACATAAATCATCTTTGAAACGGTCCCATAATTGCAATGGTTCCGATGGCTGACAAAATAAAAGGATGACCACAAATAAGTCTCTCAGTTGTACTGGACATTGCGAAAGCGATGCTTCTCTCAGAGTATTTTCCCAGTGGTCATCATTTTCTAGCAAACCTCTTTCACGGCAAGCTGCTTGATAGGTTTCTTTGAGAACTCCGTCAACGGTTTTTAAGTATTCAAATGAGGTTGGATCACGTACGTTATGTAGCAACATCCTAAGATAAAAGCACTCTGATTGAGAAGGATGTACACTGTAGACTCTTCCTAAAGCGGCATCTTTTTTTTATACCTGGATGGCCAACTACGTCCTCACCACGCCCTCCTTCTTGTGAATTTATTATTGGCCCATGTGTAGTATTGCGGGACTTCGTGGTATAAAAGTGTCTTTGCGAATTCGTCGTCATTACAGAGCTCAAAGAACGCCAGCAAAGTAGTTTTACGTGGGTTATGAACCACTTGCTCAGCCGTTTCTGGGGTAAAATACACCCTTTGGCCGTTTTCTAAGTGTACAGCTAACTGTAAGACTGTAGGATGCCGCTCATGGATCGGAAATTCAAATATTCGCCACACGGCCTCCGATGTACTTAAGTACCGGCCATTCACGTAGTTTTCCACTTCATCATGTGGGTTTCTGAGGCTAAAAGTGGCTTGGTCAGATCCTTTATTTATATATTTACAAATATATTTGATGGCTTGAACTGAGTGGCAGTACTCCACGTTTATGTGAGCGTTAAACGTCCTACATAATAGTGGAGAATAAGGAACAATCCATCTATTATCTATATTGAACGTATTTCCTCTAATATTTAGCGTAGCGCTTTGTCCTCCATTTTCGGCGTCACGACGTCGATATACCGGATACCCGTCCTCTCCAGTTTGGGTATCATTGACGAAACGTCGGGGGTACTTTTTTGTACAGATACCGTTTTTCATACATGGTGCTGTTACAATGTCCAGATAGTGAATGATCATTTGTTAAAAGACTTTTTATTGGCTGTGGCGGCTCCTGAATGTTGGGGAGACTAAGTTTTCCAGAAGCACAGCACAAACCATTAGGTTCATCGGCCCATTTTTTAGCAGAGCACTTAATGCAGATCTTATTCATGGCTCCCATTTGGACGGAAGACTGTTGAGCATAATCAATCTGTGGATCGTATCTGAAAGCCGATCTGTTACTGTAAGCTAAAACTCGATTACGGACTCTAGTCGTTAACATCTGTTGTCTCACTCGCTGATCTCCAAGGCGTTGTGAACGCTCGATACTCGACTCTCGCGCGCGTACTTGAGAGGTTCTCAAATTTTGTGCAGCAAGCCGCTGTGAACGCTCGATACTTGACTCTCTAGCACGCGATTGCGACGCGTATTCTCTCCGACTTGCAAGGCGATTTTCAGTTTCTGATGAGGATTCCTCATTACGCCGTGTTTTCATTACCCTCGCCTGGGAACTATGTTTAGAAAGTTGAGATCTTGATCTTTTTGGCATTTTTGTTCAAAATATAATATTTATTTCAGTAGAATCCGTTTACTATGACATCAAAAGGAATTGACAAACACGTCATAATAAGCGGACGTCATACAAAGCGTTTTGTGAAATGAAAAACCTTTTTTATATGAATATATATGAAAAGAAAATGAAAAATATGGGTTTAGAAAACATCCTTTTACTAAATTTTTGCTTCAATTTTGAACAGGAATACCTGTAAACTACTACTCAAAGCTGTTTGAGTACTTACATTAAAATATAATATTTATTATCAGGAACTTATTTACCTACGAAACGAATTTAAAGCGAATTCAAATTTTTTTCAAGCTAAAATCATACGATCACGCACACGACCGCTGCGTAGGGAGCCGACACTTGCATTTTTAAACTTGTGATATCTTCCGAATGAAATGCCCGAATTGAATAATTCAAAAAGTTATAAAAAGGTATTGAAGCCGTCTTGAATATAAAGTAATTTATTTTGATAAGGATTAATACCAAGGTACAAATAAAGAGCCTTTTCAAGCGGCGGCAAATAAATAAAATTTTTAGTATAAAAAACCGCTTACTGTGACATAACTATAATATTTAGACATATACTGTCGAGACACTCTTTGTAGATAATGATGAGTTCTACAAAGTCGTAGTAAATGATTTTGTTCTATTATCAATAGTTTTCACAGCGCACGCGACGTAAGGAATTTTTCATATCATTTTTTTACACCTTGGGTTACATTATTGGAGTTATAGTAAGGGTCCCTAATTTTTTTTAAATATAATATAGCCCATATTACTCGGAAATAATGTAGCTTTCCAAAGGTGAAAGAATTTTTAAAATCGGTCCAGTAGTTTCGGAGCCTATTCATAACAAATAAACAAACAAATCTTTCCTCTTTATTAATTATAGCCCATATTACTCGGAAATAATGTAGCTTTCCAAAGGTGAAAGAATTTTTAAAATCGGTCCAGTAGTTTCGGAGCCTATTCATAACAAATAAACAAATCTTTCCTCTTTATTAATATAGATATTACAATATTCGTCTTCGTTGAACATTACTCTATTGAAAAACTTCTGAACGGTTGTTATTAAAAACGGAAAAATTAACAGCTATATTTCATCCACTTCAGCGCTAAGTTTTTAATTTTCAAAGCAATTTAATGCAACGCTTGAAATTAAATTTTAATTTCAGTATTTAAAATTCGTCGACAGGAGAAAGATACGAACCAATAAGCTCTTAAATATCGCGTTTCATTTGCCCCACAAACTATCTATGATATCGTGCTCAATAAAATAATTATTGTAGAAGGTCGATCAAATCAGTTTTAAAAATAAGGAACTAAAAATATATAAGAGGTATGTAAGGAAATATTGCAAGGGATTGATTTGTATATCTCGGGTAGTTAATTCTGAAGGACAGAAAATAAGAGTATGAGGATGCAATGATTACTCCTAAAATTTTATAGCAAGAATTACAAATGAAAATTTAGGTCTAAGTAAACTTGCTAGAATCATTAAAATAAAAATTCGCTGGTGTGCAGGTACATGTTTGTGCTCGTATGTTTAATTTTACAGATAGCCTATTTTAACACCATCTGATAGGTAATGACTCCTTTTGGATTTGTCACATAAGTTTAGGGCTGATTCTTTGTGGCAAGTTCTAAATAAAAAAAAAAATGATGAAAGGAAATTTGTTATTACGTTAGGAATCGTTATTGACTGCTTTTTTAATACAAAATTGTTTATTTCCTTTACATTGTTAAATAAATCTATATATTAAAAATAATTAAACCACTAAAAGAATGGATCATAACCTAAACCTTTATATAAATGTTGGCTACCGTGCAGATTTAAGCCCTACGATGTTTTGTTAGATGTAGGAGGATCAAGCCACGACCGATTAAAATTCAAATTGTTTTATATATGTATTGATTATGAATAATATTAAACATAATGATTATTATACGTAGCGTACAATGTGTTATCTTGAAAAGACAAGAAAAAACAAAGTCAAAATATACTCAGACATGTTGGCTTTGAACTCTGCTCAGTTTTCTGAGCGGAAAATCAGTACAAACTCCTTTATACGCATCGTTTTTAAGAAGCAAAGCTTTCCTTTAAGTAACTTCTACATACAGTCAAAACCGTTTATAACGACATCGTTTACAACGACCTATCGGTTATTACAGCCAGATTGTATGGTCCCGTCCGAATTACTAGTAAACTATTCAGTAAACAAACCGCATATAACAACATCGGATACAGCGACATATCGCTTACAACGACGAAAATTTATCGATATTAATCGACTTTAACGACCAACCGCTCCTTGTCCTTACCCAGTTGCAAAGATCTACTGCTTTAGAACAAAGAATTGAGATAGAGGAATTTATTGGAATAGATAACAGTGTCGCGTTAGCGCCTTAGCTACTGAGGAAGAGATTCTTGCAGAAGCTAAAAGTAACAACCCTAACACTAACGAACAACACGAAGACCAACAAGACCTTGAAGAATAGTTTCAGCCAACAATAATTTCCGAGGCTCTTAATGATGTAACAGTATGCAAAAAAAAATTGCCTTTAACGAACACTTTGATATTGATGATACTCATAGCTTGAGTATGAAACGTAAAATGCTAAAAAATTTTGAGACTGTGCTAAAAAAAATAATTCTAAAATGACTGATTACTTTAAAAAACTAGTGTAGTTTTTTATAACCCGTAACTGTAAGCAGCCAAGTACATACATTTTGTATTCTAATTATTTCGTAATAAATATTTTTATTTCTTTTCTGAGTCGTTTACATAACCTATATGTATACTAGATAGATATGTGACTACATATGACAATATGTATAACTACTGTAGTTGTGTATATGACTATTGCTTATAACGACTATCGGATATAACGTCGGATATATACGGTCCCTTCAATGTCGTTATAACCGGTTTTGACTGTAGTTGTTTACATATGTTTATTTAGTAACAATACTCAAGCTAAACGTTATAAAAATATTGATAATTATTATAAAAGATAAAATAAAACATTATTGATTTTTTTATTTTATTTCAAAATATGTATTAAAAATATTTTAGTAAAAAAAATATTTGTTTATAATTTATAGCCAGTTTTTGGTATAATATTAATTTGATATCTCCTTTATGTTCTTAATAATATTGATTGATACTTAAACCGCACAAAATTCATCAAATGAGCCACAACTAATGTAATTTGACAAACCATTCTAATGAAAGGTCACAATTGGTATTTTATTATACATGTAAATGTAATAGAAAATAAATATAATCATGAAGACATCCTCGTATAGGCAGAGATATTCCCATTTCGTTAGAGTGTAATGTTAGTAATGGTTGTTATGGAAGCAGTCTAATTACTCCTACAAAGTGCGTGCTTTCATAATTATAATTAATGGATGCACTGACATTTTGCATACATCTGAATTTTAGTGAAATTATTAAATAAAGCAGAAACTGGTGCTTTAAGACCATAATATCAAAAGACAACACATTTTAGGTAAACTTTATAATAACAATTAAATAAATTAACTATTGAAAAAACATGTCTATTTAACTAAAGTACAGGGCCATTGTTTTTTAGTAGGTTAGGTCATTATTTTTTACAATACAAGGCCGTTATTCTGACTGGTGATATGATGATAATATCTTATGTGAAATTCAATTTTCGTTATCGTCATTCCTCAGGCGAGTTTAATCCGTCATCACCGCATTGTACGGCTTAATGTTTGCTACTTAAATGACCTCATGTTTTAATAATATATACATATAATATTCTAATAAAATTTAATTATTGGGGACAAATATTTTCAATAAGCCAATTCTTTATATGTAGCATGTGTCTTTAAAAAAAATTAAAATTGTTTTAATTTAAAATAAATTGTAAGATTTTAAACTATATTTTTATTAAAACGTTTAATTTTATTACCCAATTATTAAAAGGTTTTAAATTATGAGTTTAAATAAAGGCTATGTAGTACTTGTCTAATACCAATATCATATATCATTTGTCTACCATGTAACGAGAAACTGATAAGCTATTTCAGCCTTTTTTGTCGCCTGGTGCAGTATGTTCTATTTACTCGAACATATCTCTTAGAAATATGACAATCTTTAGAAAAAAGCAAGTGTGATCAGTTACAGTCGAGAAAGGACCACTTTCTCATATACATATATATATTAAATAACTGCTTCATTAAAAAAGAAAGAAAAGTAGAAAGAAAGTGAGAGAGTGCATGTAAAGGTATCGTGGTATGTATGTGTATAACTTGCAGGATATTATTTAATTGGTAACATTTTATTTACCTAAAATGAATGAATATTATTTTAAAATGAAATTGAGTTCTTATATCTGAAATCCGACCTTTTTCTACAACATAAGATGCAGGTTGCAATAAACATATAGATAATGGAAAAAATCCCATGTTGCTTGATCTTTAGCACAATTCTTTATAAACCCAGTAGATAATTAGGGAAATTTTCTGGTAAAGGAGGGTTCTTCTTTCCAATAATGGAACCCTCGTTTAGGTCTAAATGAGGTGAACTTTGAAGGATCCTCATAATATAGATTATCGATTAGTACTTACTTATAAATATTCTACATAAACCCGGACCATATTGACGAAATATAGTGCATTTTTTGTAACTATCTTTGCTAATAGCGGCTATGGCTTGTAAGGAGTTAGGCTGAGGCTATGTAAAACCCTAATGGCTTAAAGTTCAGTTCAGAGATAATTCAAAACCATACAAACTTTCCACTTTTATGCTTTTAACAAAAGTAAATTACTTTTGTTAAATACATCGTTTATATTAATTGTATATACTTATTTATTATTTTTATGTAACATATATTTAGATGATTCTTTGGAAATTATATTTAGAATTGTAATAATTGGATTAAATTAAAATAAAGTTTAAAATTAAAACTTGATTTTTAAAAAAAGGTAACATTTATCAGAATTATATAGTAACAATGATGATGCAAATATAAGACCAAAAGAACTATAGAATATACAGTCATGAAATATTATTATAAAGCGATAACGATAATGATTTTTTTGATAAAAATGTTAAACGTGACAATATTCCGGGACATACTATTTAAAAGAAACGCACATTTACAAACAGGTATTTCAATGAGATACTCGTATTACATTTTTTGCAGAGTTCCACACACTTTTGCAACGCTTAACATCAACAAGCCTATCTTCAACTGAGCTACATAGCATGCTTACCTTAAATAACATATCCTAGAAATAAAAAAAAAAAAAACTAAACATTCGTTTTAACGAAGAGCACAGTAAATACAGACATACGCAGAGATTAGTCTGTGAATTCATTGAAATTACAAAACATTTCTATTTTAGTAGAAAAGTTAGTTATTAATTATGGAACAGCTGAAATCCCATCATCAAAAATGCTTGTGTGACAAATATATAACATAATGAAATTTAGTTCTAAGTGTTTTTAATTTACCGAAATAATGCACTTCTCGTATGCAATGACATGTTCGCTTCTAACTTCGCTCCGTTCACTGAGAGTAAAAGCGTTATAAAATAAAACCTTTGTACAACGCTCACTATAGGACAAACTGAGACCGACGACATTTTTTCTTTCTAAAAGGTGGCAATGAGCAGACGGCCTACTTGATGGACAGTAGTGACCGTTGTCCATGGACATCTGCAATGTAAACGTTGCTGATGCGTTGCCAATGTTGGTTGTTTAGGAAAGGGAGGGGAGGGAAACAGCAGAAAAGGGTGGGAACAGGGAAAGAGCAACCGGCTCTCGCTCATTAGACCAAACGCAGCCATCAAAGGCTATTTACTTAACGCTGATCTTCCGTGAGAGGGTGGTATTTCCCCGATCGACCCAGCCCATTTTCGACCAGTAGTAACTTGACTACAGGTAGACGCTATCACCTTTAAGTTGATGGAAATAAAAATGAAAATATTAAGAAATATTAAATATGATCAGAAATGTTGCTCGATAATTTCAATAGCCTGAAAATACTCTCAGACCTACCTTTTGCAAGAAATTAGTACGAAAAAATAATAGATAATAATAATAATTAAAGATCTCGTTGATAAGAAAAGTATACAATTAATAAACTGTTTGGTTCTAAGAATAGATACGTATAATATCGAAATATTTATTATTTTCAAAAATAACAGTCTGAAAAAGAGGTCAAAAACTTCTAACAGCGGCATGTAATTGTGTAGGTTATTTAAAAATACATACAAGACCATATCGTGTTGTCCAAAATCTAATCACAGTCCCTGTTTTTTAAATTCAATCTTAAATATTTCTTATTATAAATTGTTTATTATTTAGGGACAAAATATATTTAATATTTATTTATATTCATAAATATATAAAGTTTATTAAGAGCTTAGTTAACGTGTGTTGGATGTAAATCTGTACTTAGATTTTTATATAAATACTTTATCCTGGATATTAATTTCTATTTCGGTACCTAATAAAATTCCTCTTCAACCCATTACTAAAATTTTTTACCATCCAAGAGTTCGAACAAATCTAGGTGCGCATTCTTCTCTTGCTAGGATGTGCAACTTATACAGTTTCCTAAATAAAGAGATAACAAATTTGGACATGTCTCATGATTCATTTTCAAAATTCAAACATACTTTGCATAAATATTACTTTTTAAAATTGTAACTGTCTCACTTTTAATTTGTGTTGTTTATTAAATATTGTTTTTTTTTTTTCTAGAAGTAATTTAATTTAGTTAGATTAAGGTGTTATCATTGTTATAAAACTTTTTATGAAGACCTATACTTTTGACTGTATTTTTTATGTAAATGTTGCATATATGTACTGTTGGTGTTCCTAAATAAAATAAATAAATAAATATTATATGCGACAGTGACGTATAAACGCTATTCATGTTTCTTGCAATACGAAGTATAATAGACCTTCTACGTGAAATGACGAATCCGAGATAACCTGTCATTGCTAATCCTGTAAATATAGGGTCATGAATAAGTATACATGCCATAACCTTCTTGTGGTGTGTGTGGTCCGTATTAATCAAATGCTGCTCACGTTATTTGACCCAATTTCAAAGCAGGGATGCCTGTTAATGAAAATAGTAGACTATGTAGAACAAATTCTATGTAGAAAAACTTCATTATATATATTTAAAACAGTAGAATAAAGATTTTTGAAATATACTTGCCATATAATTAATTACAATAGTCATCAAGAGTTAGTTTGTAACTAACCATGACGGAGATGAGCTCTTTTCACAACAATAATTATTTACATAAATATCATAAACTATTAAGTGATTCAGTAGTTTTTATATTGTTGAACAAAACTATATTACTCATATAGAGTTTTCACTTTTAGTTGTATTATACTTATATTCTATGAACTAAATTAATTATTATAATAAAGGTTTATGTATGTCACTTAAGAATTCAAGGAAGATGATCGAAGAAAACATTCAATTTGTTTGTTTAGAAATTGAATTTTATTGAATCAATGTAAGGAAATAGATATTATAATAGCCCTTATTAAAAGTCTTCTTTAGGTGAAATCGTAGTATTTGCGAAATTAAATTCAATAACTGCTCTATTTTTTGCGTCTAACAAATTTATATATACACTTGAAAAGTAATACTTTCAATAATTGTCAGATTGATTTTTTTTTCAAAATCTTAGAAAAACATAAAACTGAACCATAAATTTTGCTTTTTTGCTTGATTTGCATAAGCACTCAAATTTAAGTGACAAGTTAATTGTTATCGACCAACCAACCAACAAGTTAGTTGTAGTTTATTTGAATCATAAAAAAATTATTATAAGAAAATGATACTTTACTATACAACTTTTTTATGTCTTAATTATTCGTAGACAAAGTTTAATATTGAGAATGGAAACTCATACTTAGGCTATCATAAATAAAGAGTACAAAATTGATTTGATTTGATTTAGTATAGTAAAACAACTTTATTAGAATAACACCGTATAACAATAAATATTATTGAAAATTTTGTAACTATTCTATACATGAAACGATATTAATTGAAACACTTGAAGGTTCCTCGATATTGAAAGTGGTAATTGAATCGTCATTTGATAATAATTTTACATAAATCAGATATTAACCGATGCGTTAAATAAATAGTATGTATGTATGTATCTTTTATTATTTAAAATATATCTGCTTAGGTATATTTATATCAGAGTATTTATCTTATAGAAGATCATTAATGCTCACATTGAATGGGAGATAAAATTTCAAACAAAAATATGACAAAAGTGTAACAGTTGTAAGTAATTGAACGTTGTTTTATTTGATCAGCATATAATATAAAAAGCATCACTGTAATTATAAATGTTGTAAATTTAAAACATTATTAACATACAAAAAACATACAATCTACAAGAACATTTATAGGACAATCATAAATATGTATTTATTCATATATGTACATTTATTATAATAATGAACAAAATAAAGAAAAAAATATTATGACACTGCTAAGATGAATAGATAGTACGCATTTAGCTTTACTTGGAAGAAGATCGTGTATTCGAACCTGTTAAGAAAAAGTGGACTTGAGATAGTTATGACGAGTAGAATTAAATTTTACGATAAAACCCACAGGTAACTAAATGTTCAGGTTATTACCGTGCAAGTTGGTTTATTACTTAGTAGTCTAGGGTATACAATTGTGGCATCATTATAAAGAGCTTCATTGTACTATTTCTAAAACTTTTGGCTGCACCTCAACTTACTTTATGTTATTTTCTTATAACGAAAATGATATTTGTAAATTTATGACTCCAAATATTTGATTTCAATAACGTTTTCAATTCTGAAATGTTCGTTCAACAGCTTGAATGAACTTTAAGCAATGTCAGCACCACGTGTAACACGTGTCACGACACAGGCGATCCAATTTAAGCTATCAGTTGCAAGCCATCAAATACAAGAAAATATATGAGACTTCATAAATAGAGAACAACGCAATGTACCTAGTGCACAAAAGTTAGTTTTTTTTTTTCGAATAACAAGAATAAACTAAAATGAATAAATCGATTTAACAATACTACTTGTCAAAGTATATATAACCCGACTGAAAGTGTAACCTAAATAAAAAATAATTTAAATAAAATTATAATTTTGTTGGATACATGTTTTACCAAAAAAAATACTAGAGAAGTCTTGCAAGCGGCTCAAAATGTTATAATTATAAAGCAACATGTCGAAAGTTAGGAGTTTAACATCACGAATAAGTAATTTATCTACAGAATTTTTCTATTAAGGTGTGAAATTATATTTTGAAAATTATTTTACTCATTATGACTTTTACAAAATATGAGAAAAAAATCATAAAAACAACAAACTCTTGAAATTTATATGCATATTTTAATTATAAATTCAACGTTTCCTCAGATATTTATGAAAGTCGATAAACATATACATATGAATTTCAGTTGTTTTCAGGTGGTATTTGAATTCGGAATACGTAACCCTGTTTATGGGAATGATATTAAATATTTGATGTTCAACTAGAGTGCCGGCTTCTTGCATTATGAAAATTGTTTTTCCCCAAATGTCAGTTTATGGTTGACGTTGAAGTGTTTCCCTATATAATATATATGTATTTAACGTAGCTTTGTCTGCAGTTGGAATTTGTTTTAGTAGGTAAAATTAATATTGTATAGTATTTATCTAAAAAGTTTTCAATAAGGAATTTGTACATTTCTACATTATTATTTTTTTCTATACTTTCGGGTGCTAAATTTATCTTAAACGTGAGTTGAAAGTACTACGAAAAACTGTGCAAATTATAAATAAGGTTTATTCTTTACATCATTAACGAAACAAATAAAATAACGACTAGAAATATTTACTGACAAACATGATGTTTCTGCTTAAGTTCTGGTGTAAAAGTTTCAATAAGTAAAATATCAAATTTTAAAGACGAAGATAAGTTTCACAAATAAATCCATTGAAACTGGTAGTTTTACAGTGTGAAATACTCTCTAGAGTTCCTTCTGTAAGTAACAAATTCAAATGTATAAATAAAAATATTATTTTAATTAATATCAAATGAAAGTAAGTAGGTAAGTTACATTGTTTCGTAACACAAATGTATTGTTACCCTTTTTCATACTTGCACACGATCGAAACGTACAGATATATATTAATCAAATATATTTACATCCTTAAGTTTTTTTTTTAATATTTTAAAACTTCAAAAACTTGATTTTTATTAATATACTATATAGTGTATTTTTTAAATGTATTTCAAAATGCGGAGTGAAAAATTATGAATAGAAAATAATCATGTTATAAGTAAGTGATATCCTTGTAACAAAGAGACACGAAAGGCGGAAAGACTTTTGACCTTAAGTCACAAAATAAGCAATGTGGTATTAAAAACAAATAATAATGTAGCTTATTTAGATGTCGTAGACACCAAACCCAATTTTATTTACATAGAAACTTTATAAACAACGGTCCCGCTATGTTGCTTTTGAAGTCTATTTTGGTTTCGTGAGAAGTTCTATAAGTCCAAAACTTTTTATTATTTACATTACAATCAGAACTTCATATACTCAGTATCATAGAATGTCACATAAAACTTTGTGACAATTATTTAAAAGAATCGAATCAAAATGAATGAATGGAAAGAAGCGAGTTGTATATCAATTTATTTATCAGAAAACCAACATTCTTATACATCGCATACTCTGTATACTCTCTACCCTCATGGACCGTGATGGTCGAAGTCAACACATGCGTTCCGTTCATTAACTAAGTATAGACTCAGCACTTTGGAGTTCGAAATCCATGGAAACTTGTGAACTCCGTTTGACATAACAGTGTTTATTTACATTTTCATTAAAGTTTATTAACAGTGAGTTTTATTTGATAGCTAAATACACTATGGTTATAAACAAGTAAATACCATATTAAAAATATTTATAGACCACGCATAATATTATGCTTTATTGTAGTTCAAAGTCTGCAGTAGGTTTTCACTTCTTCATTAATGAAAACTGACTCCATATGAAGGCACTTCTTGCTCTGATAACCACTGCTATAAAGCGTTTATTTTATGCAATATAACATCCAATTATTTGGAATGGATGACCCTTTATATGTATCCTTTGTATCCATGTTTGGAGACTAATGAGATGTAATAAGTATGACTCTTTAGACTAGAATCGGTTTCTTTATGAAAACACATATACTATGGTAGATTATTATTTTGAGATAGTAAATTGTTGTCTAAACATATGAGATTCATATGTACAAAATGCAACTCAAGGAGTCGCCATAATGTTATGATATGTTACTACGTAATTAGAGAATCCAAAATATTCAAACAAATAAACGTCATTTGTTTTATATTGTATTTTGTTACGTATTCGCAACGTATTTAAAAATAAATGTATATCGCCGGAGAAACATCGTTGTATTGATAAAATATTATAAACGGGTGACGCTGCTGACTTCGCGGATCGAACACCAAGCCGTGTGAACCAGAAGATTCCTGATACCACACAAGCAAAGGAATGGCATTGCTATCCTAGCATCGGGGCAATCATGTAGTATAAGGTGCAGGTTATAAGTTTTAATATGTAATTCTTATTATAATATACACAAAAATAAGTTTCTCAGTTTTCCTGAAACCTCTGGTTGTCATGGCATATAATTATTTCAATAATGTTGTTATGAAATATTGTTTTTAATAAAATATATAAAAAATAATAATATTTTTAATTTATTATATTAAACCATTGTTTCAACATATCATTCGTAGTTATTATTTTCAAGTTCGAAGAAAGTTCGGATAGCAACAAACTACTTTCCAATATATGTAGAAATCCATAACCACTGCATATATATGCCACACTAATGATTCAACCCAGGAGATTATGATAGTATTTATATCAGAAAATATTCCGTATTTTCCATAACAAAAGATGAAAATAATATTGAACATGATACCTATTATATTTTAGTTTGGAATACTTGGTATTTAAAACATGTTATAATATTATGAAAAAAATAGCTAAAAATATGTAAAGTAAATGTGAATGCTCTATTTAAAAACATTAATATTTCCAGAAATAAAATGTCATCTCTACGAAAATACCCGTCGAGTTTTTAGAGTGTTTTATGGACTGTTATTCCATTAATCTGATCGCTTATATTCTGAGCTCACAAAAAAACAACTATGGGTATTCAACTGAAGTCCAGTTTATAAAGATTAAAAGAAAAACAAGAATTATTTCTTTATTTAAAAAAAAGCTTTAGCTATATCCACAAACACAGAATATTAAATGAAAATATGTGGTGTTAAGCGAGAGAAAACTAAAACTTTAATTCCAATATCTGTATTATTTATATATAATGATTCAAATTTTTTAAAAGAATTTTATAAATAAATTATAAAAATAATATAGGAGATGACGTTTTATTCTTATTATCTAATGTATGTTTGCCTATACTTCCCTAATATTTTACTCCCAAATATACGGCATATGGGATTATTAGTTAAATATATATTTAACCTTCAGAATTATTTAAATGTATGTAAATTGTTTGAGTACAGCTAGTTTATATTTCCATATTATTTATTATATAAACCTTCCTTTTTATAATAAATTTAAATATCTAAATTTATTCATAATGAATATACCTAAAATATAGACCAGTACTTTTAATGCATGACTTCCGTAATCTTGAAATTGTAAAATTTCTAGGATAGTAATAAAATGAATGATATCAATTTATTACTATCATAGAAATTCTCTCATCACATTACCTATTAACAACCGCAAACAAATCTTAACCACCACATTCGATAACTGTAATATTATTTCTATTCAAAAACGCCTAATACCAAAATAACGCCAGTAATCTCATTTGAAGAAAAAATTGTTTTACTTCTGACAAGATAAAAGTAATGACTACAATTTCATAACTTCAATATAATAAGGTAGAAAAAAAGTTTGCGTTAAATATACCATACTGAACGAAGTTCAAAGAGAACAGAAACATCTCCGCTTTGTTTTCTGAGCGCAAAATCGATATAAAGTCCCTTGTACGTACCGTAAATAAAGTTTACCTTCAAACAACCAGACGTTATTGTTTTATATATAAATACTAGAGGACCCGTCGAACTTCGTATCGCCCTATAATCAAGAAATATCTGTTACGTTTTTTTTATTTATATTTTTGGAGTTTACCCATTAAAGCCATAAATCTCCGTGTTTTGAAGTGCGACGGAATGATTAACATATTACATAGTTAGTTGTCAAATCTAAGGTCAAAAAAAACGTTTTTATCAACAACTACTAATAAATTAAAAATTAATTAAAAATACATTGTCCAGCGGACAAAATTGTGAATCTAAACAATTCCCAAATCCCCTTGAACACACACAAAAAATTTAATAAAAATCGGTCCACTCGTTTGAGAGAAGTTCAGTGATATACACACGCACAGAAGAATTATACATATACATATATAAAGATATACGCATATGGCAGCCATAGACGAGCAAGTGTCTTTTGTTATAATTTTATTGAAATTTAAAACGAATACTAAACTCTTAAATCTATTTACTTACAACAAAAGATTTTATTTGATTTTATCGTTTCAAAGAATTCACAAGGTTAGAATTGAGATTTTATTTTGACATTTTTTACTTTTTATTCATTATTTAAGTACTTTGATAAATTTTTATAAATATGCTGAATTAAATAAACACTTATAATATAAAAAATACAAATAATATTGATTTTTAATGTCTAAGTGTCTTATTTCACATAAGTTTTTGTTAATTAATGAATGTAAAAAGTACTATATTTCGGTTCTGATAGACAACGAGCGATGTTTGCAATCGAAAATGTTATGTTCTAAATTTTCAAAATTTATCTTTTAAATAAAAGATTTTTCTTCTCAAACATAATTATAACGTTTAATATAATCAGTTATTCAATAAATGAAAAAATAAAACAATATCGCGTTATCTCACAGAACCCTTGTATTTCCAATTACAAATTTAACAACCTTCATATGTTAGGACTATTACGTTTCATGTCTGGAATAGTTCGACAATTCGAACATAATATTACCAAAATATTAATATTGATAGTGATTAAATAAAATCAATATATTTTTATAACACTACTTTACATTTAGTACAAATATTCATAAACATATGGTGAAAAGGTTACTATAGAAATAATTACTTCCAAAAAGATTTTCCGAAATGAGTTTTATTCTCTGTGGATAAAAAGTTTTTATATTCTTTATTATTTTTTTAATTTAGGTATGTAAATAAAGTGATTTAAACTTAGTATTACCCATGAAAAACTTTCCTGACTGTTGTGTTTAATCAGAGGGTAGCTCCATTGCGCCGGTTGGCAATTGGATGAGATAGTAAGGCTGAAAATGGTTCCATGTTTTACAAACTCCGGATGTTATTACCAAAGAGAGCTTTTACTAAGCCAACAAATGCTGCAAAAAGAGAAAGCGATCAGTATTTTTTTCTAGTTATAACAATAAAATATTTAAGTAGTATATACTTATTACGTATACATTCTGATTTTAAACCTTTTTATTTGTTGTTAGTTTTTAAAGTGATCTTCAATCCGTAATTTTTAAATAATTATTTTATAGGACTCATACGTAGCTGAACTTCCATAGTGTATCTAATACCCTAATCACTTTTATATCGATACTCTAACCCATACAAAGAAATTAAAAAATAATGAAATTTTTAATGTCAAATATAAAGACAACCTTATTTGTGTAATGCCTTTTATAAAATCCATAAAAGAATGTTGAATATTATTGAATTATTTTTGTTCCTGCCAAATTTATTATATATGTAGATGTATGAATATATGTAACGATAGGTTTGAATTACCTGTTTTCCATTATGTAAACTAATCCCAATATCTCCATCGATTCATTTCCAGTTTTCGCACATTAATCACTTATATTTTCTTCAAATAAATTGAATATGCTAATGTTTTAAATACTGCCAATATTTTTGTGTAGGTTTATTAAAAAGTATGTTGTGTTTGGGTAAATTAAGATTTATTATATTTTTATTACATAAAACATGGCTATAATTGATATTTTTACCGCTTTAGGAAATATATTGGGAAACACATCCAATGACACAGCTAAGGACCGGGTGTTCCTTCGCGATTTCTATTTAAACATCTTATCGGTGGAATTACCCAACCACCTAGTTGCATCTAAACATTGATTATTTATTTAATGCTTCTTTTAATTATTATTATATCTACATAGGTCGTAATATGCATACGGAAATTATGCTTTCCAAGGAACATGAATTATTTAACATAAATATCTTCATAATAATTAATGTTCTTAGCTCATTTTATTATGTAAGTTTCTTAAACTGGTTGAAAAAATTCATCTTAGTTACAGTTGGTAAGTTTGGAGCGGAACATGTAACTTGTAACTGTGGTACACTTTAGTTAAATAAGAAAACAAGCCGCTACTTTTAGAAATTTCTTTTACAAACTTTATGTAAGATTAAAAGATAAATTGTTCACAAAACAAAACAAACTTTTGGTAGTGGAGCTATTGCCTCCATTTGGAGATTTAATGGAGCAAGTGAAACAGGTGTCTAAGTTTTTATTTCTAATTCCTTTAGTAGAATAGTTCTGAGTGAAGTGAAAGTGAATACTGTTTGAGGTGGAAAATGAGGGACATAAATAAGAAATTTCCGTTGATGTCATGATAGTAAAAAAAATAGAAACAAATCTATATTTCATGGTTCTTCTTAGTCGCATAAAAATTACCTTTTTCTAGACACTTAATGTGTTATACTTATTTAATTTAATTTACTTAATTCACTTTTTATATAAATTCTCACAAATTATACTACAGCAACCAGAAATAGAACAAATAGAAACTGTATGAGCGGTGTGATTGTATGGCGGGATATTACAAACGTACGTGGTTAAAAGGTTTCATGTAATCAGGGACTCGTTAGGATAAAAATAAATTATTTTGTTAACCAGACTACTTTAGTGATAAGTTTAGATTATTGCTAGGTTTGTTTTTAAGTTATATTATATGATGACAATCGGGAAAGCAGAAGACTACTTGATACTTATAGATACATAAATACTATTGTATGGTGAGTAGCAAGCATATACAGCTGTGTTTTTTTGTATCTAATATTTGATCTAATATTTGAGGACAAAAAAAGACAAAAATATATTCTCATAAAGTACTTACAAAAGTTGAGAATATTTACTGCACAAACTAAACCTTTTGAGAAATGGTGAATAGTTTTGTTATGGTTATAGCTATGACAGATCATTATCTCTCAGAAGATATCTTCTGATCTGAGAGATTGGTTTGATTATGAGGAGCTCACCAGCATACGTGAAAGGTATAAATATCGTATCTCTACTCTCCCAACCCCATGCCATACTACATATTTAATGCTGAGGTACTTTCTGGACGACATTTTAAATGTCGGTGGAATCGTGGCAGTGAATTTTACATAGTAGGAATAGTGTAATGATCGACAAGAGGTATGCCTCAAAAAAAATTCCAACAACGATTCACTTGCCACGCATATGTGACTTCTACGGTCACATACTCACTTAGGTGTAGTTGTGCTCATCACCGGCATAACGTTATTCTGCACTTGAAATAAAACACTCTTCTCTAATTTTTATCACTTGTCAGTATGCCCGCGACTAATGCTAGTGATCTCATACAAATTAAAATAAAAAATAGTAAAAAATACTATTATCTACTAACAATAATCAATTCCCAAAAGTTCAGACGTGACCAAGATATATTTAAAGATTATGAACCATATCCTTATAAAGTTTTCTACTAACACCACTTACCTGTCTATATATTAATAAAGAGGAAAGATTTGTTTGTTTATTTGTTATGAATAGGCTCCGAAACTACTGAACCGATTTCAAAAATTCTTTCACCTTTGGAAAGCTACATTATTCCCAAATAATATAAGCTATATTATATTTCAATAAAAATTAGGGATCCTTACTAAAACTTTAATAATGTAACCCAAGGTGTAAAAAAATGATCTGAAAAATTCCTTACGTAGCGTGCGCTGTGAAAACTATTGATGATAGAACCAAATCATTTACTACGACTTTACGACGAACTCATCATCATCTTTAAAAAGTGTCGCGACAGCATATGTCTAAATATTATAGTTATGTCACAGTAAGTGGGTTTTTATTCTAAAAATTTAATTTATATGCCGCCGCTTGAAAAGGCTCTTTATTTGTACCTTGGTATTAATCCTTATCAAAATAAATTACTTTATATTCAAGACGGCTTGAATACCTTTTTATAACTCTTTGAATTATTCAGTTCGGACATTTCATTCGGAAGATATCACGAGTTTAATAATGCAAGAATTGGAAAAAAGTCGCGTGGTTGCCGCTCACCACGCTCAGCTAGCCAGCATGCGATGTAGGCTCCATGTAAGCGTCACTGGGGTACGAGAGAGGAGTCAATCACACCTAATATTATAAATGCGAAAGTAAGTCTGTCTGTCTGTCTGTTAAGCTTTCCGGCTTTAACCTCTCAACCGATTTTGATGAAATTTGGCACAGACAATCTTTAGACCCTGAGAAAAAACATAGGCTACCCTTTATTGCAAAAAAGGGGATGAAGAGGTTGAAAGTTTGTATGGGATTTCTTAATTTTAAAAGATAAAACCATGAAACTTTATATTAAGGCATTAGACAAGATATATTTAAACATTTGTTCTAGCGTTTTTGAAATTTCGACCAGTGAGGGGTTGAAATAAGGGTTGAAAGTTTGTATGGAATTTCTTAATTTTAAAAGATATAACCATGAAAATTTTTATTTAAACACTTGATAAGATATATTTAAACATTTGTTATAGCGTTTTTGAAATTTAAAATCATTTGTTATTTTTACCACCGTGGGGGTGAAATTCTACACACTGAAATCCCGATATTCGAACAGAACGGAACAGGAACTACATACGAAGCTAAACTTTTTGTATACAAAATTTTAACCACTGAACCTAGAAATATCATATTTAGAAGTTTTAGGTGTATCAAGTTAAAGAAAAATTGGCTTTTGAAGTTAAAGTTCCTTTAAACGAATAGGTAATCTGCATCGCCGCCGCTGCCGTCGGTCGTCGTCGCCTCACAGTGGGAAAGCCCCATACAAGGCCGTTTCAAAACCCCTTCACATGAAAGTCGTTGTTATGGAGTAAAACTAATTAATTAATATAGTCTTATAAATAAGCTTTCTTTACTATATTTTTTTAATTATTTTTTGCAAACCATAATATATATTAAAAGGCATCAAAAGTTAAGTCATGTTCAATGGTGTTACTTTGGCCCAGTACATTACTTCAATTCAACGCCACATTACTTGAAAGTATTACTAATATTATAAATGCGAAAGTAACTCTGTCTGTCTGTCTGTCTGTTACGCTTTCACACCTAAACCACTAAACTGATTTTAATGAAATTTGGTACAAAGATAGAGTTGACCTTGAGAAAGAACAGAATAGTTTTTATCGCAGACTTTTGAAAAGGTTCTCTTGGAAACGCGATATAACCGAACTCCATGCGGGCGAAGCCGCGGGCGGAAAGTTAGTTATTTTATATGTTTAATAAGTAGTGACGTCTATGATTAACGTATTTATGTTTCGACATTCAAGAACTTTTAGGGACGCTTGGAAAATATCCGAAACTTCATCACAAACATTTTATACTTTATTGAATACATTTTTATTAATCTTTCTTTCCTTTTTTTTAATATTGTCAAGAGCTGTATTAGATGTTTTTTATGCATAGAGTTAATTACTGCTGTTCTCTGTAAAGTGATTTAATTCTAAATAAATAAAAATTAAAATAAACTCAAACAAACCGTTTTAATAGCTAACCGAACTAAAAAATAGAAAATAATATTCAATTACAAAGAAATTTTATTACAGTAGTAGAAGGTCAAACGATCATTCATAGTTAATCAACTCGAAATAAAATTATAATAAAATTGAAGTTATTAAACAGAATAATTTAATTCAGAGTAATGAGCGTGGGATTCATTTTACTGCATTTCATATCTTTCTTCTGATAGATATTTGCTATTAGAATGATTGTAACATTTTTTTATGTAAAAAGTGGCAATCGAGCAGATGGCTCACTTGATAATCAGTAGTAACCGTCGCCCATGGACATCCACAACATAGATGTTGCGGATGTGTTGCCAACCTTAATTGTGGGGAATAAGGAAAGGTTGCGAACAGGGAAAGGGCCACCGGCTCTCTCACTCATCGGACGAAACGCAGTCATTATTGACTACTTTACGCCGATCTTCTGTGAGAGGGTGGTACTTCCTCGGTCGAGCTAGCCCATATTCGAGCTTTAGTAACTAAACTACAGCTAGGCTCTACCACCTTTAAAAAAAAATTCAATATACAAGTTAATAAACGTGTTTTAAAAATAATCAATTTCCTGTAGGCCTTAATATAAAAAAAAAAAGATTAAATATTTAAATGTAAATATTACATAAGTTTAATGGATATTCTGAATTTCAGGGATATTTTGATTATAACTATGTTATAAATACAATTAAATACTTTGAAATTTTTATGCAGATTCCTTTTTTTACTACCAGTATTTTTTACCTCGCAGAATTGAAATAGATATTAACTCACTAAATGTTCCATGTCTCATGTAAAATTGCACATTCTTGTCCATTATGTGATATTTATTATCATTCTCATGAACTAAGTAAAAAGTAAAAATCTGCTATTTGTATTTAAGTACTACATATCTGTATTTATTTTGTATAAATGAAAAATTTTTATTATGCAGATAAAACATTCAAGAAAATATCACTTAAAGTGCTTTCAATCGTGGTGCAAAGCATGTGTTATTTAGTTTCAAAATAATATTTGAACCTAAACCTCGAGATGTGAATTATTGTGGCTATAATTTCAATGCTTTTTATAAATATTATTTACATATTTCGTAAATTTAATGATTATACAGAACGTATAATCTGTAGTAACAGTAAGTCTAGCATAACTTATGTTATATATAATTTTAAAAGCTTTTATTAAACTTCTAATTTATTGAACTGTATTTCTTGAGTGGAGTCTTTGAATTTAATTTTAAAGTTTATATCCTCAAGTGATTAAGCTGAAATTTTGTATATATGTACATTCAATTTGGATGACAATGCACGATATTATTATCAAATGAGAGGACTTGTTGAGAGTAACTTAAAAAAATGCTGTTATTCTAAACGCTATATGGTGGACCATTAAAATTATACTTCTATAATTTGGGTATCAAATGAAAGCACTTATCGAGGTAAGTTAAAAAGTAACCCCTAATAAGCTGAAATAACATTGATTTGATAATTTGACGAGATGAGCTGTATCAGCATTGTTATGTGACTTCTATAGGAGATAGTCCAAGAGCCCGGGGCCCCCAGACGTTACTTATTTTCTGAGTAACAAAAAGTATCGTACAGAGTAGAGTTAGGGTATACGTTGAAGGTACGCATACCTGCTAACTTGGGCCGACGGCCAATTCACAGGTACCAGGTGCTAGAGGTACATAAAAATATTGGTCACTTTTCTTAAATTCTGAGAGCTGATTTTTATATATATTTAAAAAAATTGAATTAAAATTTAAAATTAATAGTGCCAGAACGTTTTCGTCGGCGGTAATCTACGCCAGACGCTTTAAAGTTTGGAAAAAAATAACGTAAGTTTACTCTAAGTCTGAGTCTTGATTTTTATATATGATAATTTAGAAACTATTTTAATTTTTATGTTTTCGCGGTTTTATATCATAGGCCTGTTGAATTTATATTTTAGTTCAGTCTTGTAATTTTTTTAAATAATAATCAAACCATATTTTAGTGCCCAATTACAAATTATAAATTTCAGTATGATAAAAATTATTAAGTTATGAGTGGGAAGGTTCGTACGAAAAGTAACAAAAAAAAATAATTTTGTTACTGGCATTTTATCCTGTAAAAAATATTTATTTGTATTTTTCTACAAAACGTAGAGAAATATGTAGAGCAAATATTATAAAAAAATATTTAAGATGAATTACTTTCTTTATTAATAATAAAATTTTAGTTTTTAATATTCGTCATCGTCATCATTGGTATTTGAGAACTCGTCATCCAGCCAATTATTGTATTGAGTCTCTAAGTCATCATCATCATCATTAATATCAGTATTACTTGTTTCTGTCTCAATAAAATCAAATAAAATATCATAATTATAAGTAAAATAGCTACACATTTATAAAAGAAATTAAAAAAAAAATCTAAGTTTTTGTCAAGCGATTCACTGACGGTAATTGGTCTCCATCGAACCAATTAAATTGATATCGGTTGTCTTCTAGCTTCCATCCGTTATTCTCTGGTCTGAAAATACCAAGCACCTTCATATCAGCAATTACTTCATATATCTGGAGTAATTCCAGAGACTAGCGATGTAATTTGCTCTCCGGAACTGCTGTCGAAGTTCAGTCTCACGCGGTGGTAAGTTGCTCGCATCAAAGTTTTTAATATTTTTCCGGATAAACTCTTCATTTACATCAGAAGCAGTATAGGTGATGATAAACTATTGAAGTCTTGCAGCAGCTACATCAATGACTCCGGCCACGTTATAAACATTGCAAATAAAGTTTTGGATGGTATTGAAGGTTTCTTCCTCAAGTTCACTATTACTACTGAATAACTCCAGTTCGCTAAATCTGGAAATTGCTTTTTGGTACTCTTCGTTTTTTCTAAGAATACTGAATGGCCTTTGTTTAACTTTCTTAAAAAAAGCAGGATTGTAATCACAGCCAGTGATCGCATGAAAGCCTGGTAAACTTTGAGATAAAGACGGTTCTTATTCCTCGTAAATAATGATCTTATGCATACTCATGGCGAGTTTTAAATATGTGTGGGAGATATTTGGCCCCTAGAATTTTTCTGGCTGCATAGAAATAGTGTTAAAATAGTTTCTAAATTATCATATTTTTAACAAACTTTTTAACAAACTAATAAATTTCTAATCTTAACAAATTATTGCCTCTTTTTATCACTTAGAATTACTTAGAACTTAAACACTTTTCACTGTAACACTTTTCACTTATACACTTCGAAGTTGATCTTATTACTACTAATGACAACTAATAGAATGAGCTCTCGACGATTTGCAGCCATTCTTATAGTGTCAATTGTCTATGGTGTGAGCGACCGGCGGCGGGGGTTGGGGTAGTCTATTCCGTTAACAATATATAAAAATCAAGACTCAGACTTAGAGTAAACTTACGTTATTTTTTCCAAACTTTAAAGCGTCTGGCGTAAATTACTGCCGACAAAAACGTTCTGGCACTATTAATTTTAAATTTTAATTAATTTTTTTTAAATATATATAAAAATCAGCTCTCAGAATTTAAGAAAAGTGACCAATATTTTTTATGTACCTCTAGCACCTGGTACCTGTGAATTGGCCGTCGGCCCAAGTTAGCAGGTATGCGTACCTTCAACGTATACCCTAACTCTACTCTGTACGATACTTTTTGTTACTCAGAAAATAAGTAACGTCTGGGGGCCCCGGGCTCTTACTCTAAGAGTTTTAAATAATATTATGCCATCCGATATCAGCACGGAGGAGGACCTAAGAAGCTGAAAATTGTTACTGGGGCCAAGGTGATGTTGCGTTACATTGTAAGTGTCTCTAGATATTGTGGATAGTGCCTTTAAAGACTTTACAGAAATTATATGTCCTTTCTTTCGAAACCCATGAATGATGACACTGATTTACTATCCTGCCGTATAAACTTTGTAGAGACGGCGTATATCTAATTCAGCCCAAGTCGGTACAATTTTCTGCTAAATATAGCCATGAAATTACGGAACGAAGAATGCTGGAAATTATACTATTGTATTGTATGTTGGGCTTTTCACTGCACAAAAGGCAAGACAAGGAAATAAACAGACTGAAAGACTTAGACAGGGTTAACTAAAAAATAATAATAATACATAAAAAAAAACTTTTACCTAAGCATTCTATAAAGGAGAAAATGATTTTTTGTAAAAAAAAAAAAAATAACTTTCAAGTTATAACCTCATAATTTACAATTTATATGGACATAAAATCTTGTAGCTCGATTTTTTAACAAAGTAATACCAATTTAGTTATGTAAATTGATCTAATAAATTATATTTCCAATGTCAATTTAATTTATAACTGATAGGTAATTAAATCATATAAATTCTAATAAATGAGATTATAAGGTGATAATTAGGATTCTTAAGGAAAAAATAATGTTACTTCTTTTAAAGCGTTTAAATAAAAACTTTATGAAAAAGTATTTTAATTCTAGCTTTATTTCTTTTTATTTATTTTATATATTCTTTATTGGATTTCTTTAATTACTTGTATTACGTTTGTTATTTATAGTCATTTGTTGGCTGTGAGTGACGCCCAGAAAATTACGGAAAATATAAGCAAAATCATATTAATTCATAACTGCAATCTATTTTCACAATTAGTAAAGATTTATCTAATATTTAACGTCTAGTAACAATTACAAAAGTTAATTGTCTTTTGTTCAGTAAGCTACGTTCTTGCTTGTACCTATTGTGAATACAAAGAGTGTCACAGTGTTTTTTTTAATTTGATAGCTTGTAACTGACTTCTGAAATTGAATCGCATGTGTTTTGACACTTGTGACACGTGACGCTGACATCCTTTAAAGTCAGTTCCAGTTGTTGCACGAATAGCCCAGCATGGAACAAATTGTGATTAATTTAAATTTTGACTAAGAAATAAACAAAGGAAATTTTTCTTTCCATATCTGGTGTTTTCATAGTATGTGTATATGATACATCTACAACCATAACTTTATAGCTTCGCAGTAAATTGCTAAGTGTATCTGTAATATATGGGAGGTAGGGGAGGTATGGGCAGTTGGGAGACATGGGCACCCCCTTTTTATTCTGATTTAATTTTTTTACCTGCACAGGTACGATGCGCACTGATGAACGCAACCACTACCGGCAGCCAGATAGCCCGTATGACGTCCAGGGGAGTGTGAGAGATAGCATATCTAAAAACTAGCCTACCTGAAATTCTTGTTTTTTTGACGTTGCTAGCTCTCGTACTATTAATTTAATTATAATTTTCAGACGACATTGCTTAGTTAAGGAAAAGAATTTTAAATATGATACTTTAAGCTAATTTTGCAAATATTTCCGTAAATAAATAAAAAAATACAGACATTTATATCAACAAAGAACCGATTGAACACATACTGACTCTTTTCATTAAAATTGTTGTGTACCTTTTGAACATTATTTTGTTAATAATAATACAGAAAAATATCTGTTTTTTAAGTGATTTTTTTTAATTCATGAAAATATGTAATTTATTATTTTATCATTTTTAGAACGACTGTATTAAGCTTAGAAAAGTTTAGTGTTTATTCATAGTCAAATCGGATTATCACGATTTGGATTATCACGAGTTCATGTTACCTTGAAGAAATGAGTAAGGGAATGAGAACGCTACGTTGCCATGTTCTTTTCCTCGGGGCTAAATATTTTCTGTAATTCTCCCTCATAGGAGGGGAAATTCTCTGCCCTATAACCGAAGTCCGCTGGCAGAGGAGTTCTTTAAGAACGTTAGCCTTTGCAGCGTTCTCCTAAACCAGAACCTCTTAAAAATAGTCCACCTAGGATATCTTGTTCGTAAGCTTTACATGAGAATTAATAATCGACATAATGGTTTTTCTCATAATTTCAAAGCCACATGAAATTTTCAGAAGTCGAAAAATATTTTTTCTCTGAAACAAAGATTGAATTGAAAGAAACCAAATCAGATCATATTATCCTTGTGTTTATCCAGTAATCTATACTTATAATAAATCTGTAGAGAGGTTAATTCTATACATAAAATATATTTAAAAAATAACTATCAGGGGGTGGTAAGGGATCGCCACTGATGCAAAAAATGCAATCAGTAAAATTTCTATCTGTCTGTCTGTCTGTATATTCGTTATGGCACAAGAACTACTAGACGGATTTTAACGAAATTTTGCACAATTATTCTTCATACTCTTGGACAGGTTTTAGTATACTTTTCATTACGCTACGATAAACATGAGCAGAGCAGTGAAGGGAAATATTGTAAAAACCGGAGAAGTTACTCCATTTTTTAAGCTTCCGTCACGCGTGCAGGCTTAGATGTTAAAGCTACATAGAAATCATGTATGACGGGAAAATTTTCATTAAAATTATATAAAAAGTATTCCTGGACAGCATATGTTTATCTTTATGGTTGACTCACAATAACACGTGAAACTCCCGATAGCTTAGCAATTCGGTGATTTCTGATTGTATTTCTCTACTGTAACGTTAACAGCACTATCACTCATTCCTTATTAAAAAAAATTAACATTATTACCTATTCAATACAAAAAGAATCATGTACATCGGTGAAGAAACACCAAAGTCATATATGAAATAATAAGTCATCGCACGTGAATACAGAGTCATGCTATAAGTATTATTTTTGTGTATCGGTTGCCGGTTAACATCGCTCCGTGTATACTCGTAATTTCAATGTATTGACTATTTCCGCTAATTAACCAAATTCAAACGTTTTAAAATGGGAACATATTCAACTAGCCATTGCGCTTGTTATAAATTAAGGATTTAATTTAAAAATTACAATAAAATATTCACATAATCCGGGTTAAGGATAGTCCAACCCATTTTTTTTGGAAAAATAACATACCATACAACACATGATCATTAAACGCAAACATAAGGAACACATTATATGTCGTAGAAATTGTTAGCTAGTTAAGGATATTAGAAGCAAAAAATAATAATATGGTACATGAAGTATTGTTGTTTTTTTTTCATTAACGTATAAGAAAAAAGGATTTATTATTTCACCGATCTTTTGTACAAATACTTCTCTGTTCTCATTAATAAATGGGTAACATAAAAAAATTGGTATTTCCCTGTCAAGATTTTAACAACTGATATAAAAAGCTACAAAAATGACCAATCACCATTCTGCTTTGTGCACTTAAGTTTATATAGACATACTTCTAGCTTAAGTACAATAAGATATGATATTGTCTTACATATATGATCCATTAATTTAGTGGATATCATAATGTGGATGAGAGAGGTCGATATTTCATCCGGTCGTAGTGGAATGTCCAGCTAGAGTGATGATTAAAGTACCCTACCTTTGTACGCAATGTATAAAAGTGACCTGAAACAGCTTAATAAGGAACTGACTAAGTGATCTAGTATAATGTTTGTCATAGTCAGAATAGAGATGCCGAAATTGCAACTAATGTATTTGGTTTTTGTGTGACTTTTTTTGAAAGCCTATTAGCCTTTATTTTTGATAACCTCTTCACACATACATATAATTATTGTGCTGTACAACTCAAAGTTCCTGTTTTCTACTTTAAGATGCTTTAGGAATCTTTATAATGAAACAAATGAAGTGAAGTGATAACTACTTATTTCTCATATGAAAAAAAACTTTTTCATTACATTTAAGGTAGACATTTAAGATTTTATTATGTATCACTTCGTTTCAATACCAACCTCAGTAACAAAGCCAAATGCAAGGAGTGAATATTAACAAAATTCTAACGAAAATGAAGTTAAAAATAAGATTTCTAGTTCGTAGATTTATACGCTGGAGCCCTGTAATTAAAATCCGATTGTTTAAAGCTTACTGTCAGAAGTACTTTATTGACATCTCACGGACTTTTCAGAAATAGTTACTTGCTAAATAAGATACAAAGAAGAAACAAAAAAAAATTAAATACATTAATAAGATGAAACTTCTCAGTATTCCAAAATCAATGTAAATATGTACTTAGTAATATTTTTAAGATACAACAGCCTAGACAGTAATATATATTAAATAAAAGAATTTCTTTAAATTTCAATTTTGTATTGTATATTATATGTGTAGTGTCCATGTTATTAATTTATATACTTAGTTATACTATGATATATTTACATATAAAAAACAGATCTTAATGGAGCACCAACTACAAAATTTTCGAGACGATTAAAAGAAAGAAACTAAAAATATTTATCCTTCACTCATCTAAATACAAAGAATATAAATTTGAAAACTTTATTCCACAATAAATTAAAACTTATGTAACATAAAATAATTATAATCTAAGACAGTGTAATAATAACAAAATTATCAAACTATGATTAAATAAGTCAAGATGAAAAAATGATATCGTCGGGGATAGTGCAAATTGAACTATCATTGGATAATTCCACGTATCTACATTGGAAGCAGATTATCAGAAGAAAGTTAAGGCTGAAATATTAACTAAATTAACGACTTTTAAGGTGATTTTTTCACAATTAGAAATAATTACTTATCGTGAAAAAATTATTTTACAATAATTTGGAAAATATTTCATCGAAATTATCCAATGGTAGTTCCGCGGATTAGGGTGATTATGGATAGTGCAATATGCCGAAACTTCGGCATATGCCGAATCGTTCAATAATCCAAAGCACAGAACAAAATGACACCATGCTTTATCCTGTGAGAGTGTGGCTTATGAGTCGCTACTTCAATAGTCATCACATAGTTGGTCGAGTGTCCAGTGGTCGAGAGTGTCTCGGCTCTAACGAGTGTCTTGTATGTCGGATATTCGTATAAACCTTGCGCTTGATTTTGTTCCGGTTTCATATATATGATTGCCATTTCTGGAATTGAATATTTTAAATATTTTAGTTTTATCACCTCATTAACATGAATTACTAATAAAGTTTATAAGTAGTGAAGTTTTGAAATACCAACCGGTATGTAGTTCCTTTGGTCTGCTTTCTTCTAATGTCATATCACCAGTATTAAATCTAGCACCTTCTAATAATAGACCTCGGACGCAGCAACCATCATCTGGTTTCTTCGCTGGAGGAGCGTTAAGAGCCTGGAGATATAACTTAGTTTATAATAGAATATGCATTTATATTTTTTCACATCTATTCTGGTATAACTTTTTTACTGATTTGGCATTGAATAATATATATTTAGAATGAAGATTTCGGAGACTGTTCCGAGGGCGGTCTGCGAGAGTTTTGGATCCCGAAGATATAATTACTTATAGAATCATATGAAAATAATTTGTTTTTATTCTCTTTTCCAATTCATAATACTAATGATATATAAGCAAGCGAAACTCTGGAAACTTATAGAAATTCTTTTAATTTAAACTGTACCATTATCTTTATTACGTTCTTTGTCTTACCTCAAAAGCGTAAGCCACGGTATCAATTGTAATAACATGTTTTCTAGCATAGTTTTGTAATGCACCAGTAAGGAATGCTCCCGGGAAGTAGAACCCAGAAATCCAAAACACCTTAGGAATCCCACCATCAGCCCACGGCTGCATAAATTGTACTCGGAGACATAAATCTTTTACCCAAGCCGCTGGTGAAAAACGAAAATTATTAATAAACCTTCTGTAAATTAACTAAGCAGCTTATTTTTTGCCCTTTTTTGTGATAAAAATATTAAACCTAATGGTTTAAGCAAAGGATATACTTTCTAAAGTATGTCCGGAAGTTTGGCTCAAAACGCTGTTCCAAATATTATATGGAGTGCTAAGGCGTATCCTTTGCTTTGCTAGCCCTAGAGGGCTTTCGACATAACAACCAAACCTTTAAGCGCCTTTTGTAGGTCACTAGCAGAAAGAAAATATTAGTAAAAGAATAAACTGTTAATTGAGATTTGATTTATACACTTACTGAAGAGAACTGCTAATAACAGCCAAAAGCTTAATATATCGTATGACTATTTGATTGAGTACTGCATTTAGGGACTCTTTATAAAACACTGGATAGCTGTTAGGATAAAAAAAAAATATTAAATTAACTTTATTTATATATTACATATATACATTAACTTAGTAAATATATATAAACAGCCTATCCATTAGTAATATTCATATTTAAAATTATATGACTTACATACTTATACAAGAGCTCGTCTCACACATAGCGTAACTGATGTTGGCATTAGCGTGCAATCCGAATAACGAAGGGTCATCGTTTAGTGGTAAGGTGCGTATATAACGAGAGTAGTCATCAATTGTAGATGAAGATTGTTGCTGTTAAAACAATAATTATAATTTCAAACAAATTATACAATAAAACGGTCTAGAAGTATGAAGAGAAATCATTGGTGTCTGAATTGATTGATATTAACGGTGCGTTCTCCTAGTTTTATTTGAACTATATCTTCGAAATCATAATACATCATAAGGAATTTTTATATCTGTTTATAAGCACCACTCTCATCGAATATCCATCTGTCATTGAGTACAGCAGTAGTGTAATAATGAGCCAACAAACACAATAAACACCGACGATCCCAATCATCAGTGACTCGTCCACCATAGTTAATATGATCCGCTGTATACGTTAACATCTGAACAAAATGATTTAAAATACCAATTACAAGTATGTAAACATTAAAATGTATCCTATCTATTATAATAATATTCCAATTAAATCTTGTCCATAATGCAAGCATTGTTTAAGTTATTGCTTTCGTGAACCCTATTTCAATTAGAGACTTAGTAACGAACCTCAACGTCACTCCTATTGTTCTCCCAGAATATCATACGACCCAAGAATACAAATAATAGCAGTTACATAGTAATCTCCTACTAATTATAACAAACCCATAGGTTCTTCCATGTTAACTAGTTAATAAAAAGCAGTCTTTTTCAAATTAAAGGTATTAATTAATATTTACAACTTTAAGAAAATAAGGTATAACTTAAATACTTGTTTGTTGTATGGTTATAATTTACTTTATATACAAATAATATTTAAAATACCATTCTGTAATAATGTCACAGGAAAGAAGGGTGAAGGTGTTGATGTGAGTCACAGTCGAAAGTCCTTATGAACTACTTCTGGGACTATTTGCTCCACATTTAACTCCAAGACTGGCATCCATGATGGAGACAAATGACAATTCTGAAATTTACATTTAAAAATATATATATCGTGAGGTCAGAAGTCACACTAAAAAGGTATCTACACATATGTAGGTTCGAGTTAACATCTAACGCAATAAATTTCATTAAAATAGATTTTGTTGTCTACTGAATAAAAATACAGCCAATTAGCCTAGACAAAATTATTATCACATTTTTATTAATATATGTACATAAAACGGATATATCATACATATTTGGAATCTTTAAGAGTTAATCTTAAATTAATTTCTTTGAATTGTGATATAGCATTTTCTTAAAATTGTTTTAAATTCATTATGAAAAAAACACTTAAGCCGTGCTATAAGTTAGATTTGAATGATTCAAAAAAACGAATATACATTAGTATTGAAAGAAACTGTAAAACTTTACCTGAAAAATTTAAGTTATAAAAAATTACTATAAACTCTTATTAAATACAAAAAATATTACTTTTAATCGAATTTACTATTGCTAACATGTTTTTCATAGTATAATTTTGTTCCAGTATGTACTAACCGCTATCTCCGCCCTCAGCGCGTCGTGGTGCGCCCTCTGAGCGTGCGGCAGCTGGGGATGACGACCACGAGATGACGTCACGGAGCTGGGGAACGATATTTATGATATATATCTAAAAAATATAAATTCTTCTGTGAGTGTGTATGTCACTGAACTTCTCTCAAACGACTGGACCGTTTATGATGAAATTTTTTGTGTGAGTTTAAGGGGATCTGGGAATGGTTTAGATTCACAATTTTGTCCGCTGGACAATGTTTTTTTAATTATTTTTTTTATTTATTAGTAGTTGTTGATACAAACTTTTTTTTTTGACATTAGATTTGACAACTAACTAATATGTCAATCATTCTGTCGCACTTCAAAACACGGAGATTTATGGCTTTAATAGGGAAACTCCAAAAATATAAATAAAAAAACGTAACAGATATTTGTTGATTATAGGCCGATACGAAGTTCGCCGGGTCTTCTAGTATATATATAAAATTCTCGTGTCACAATGTTCGTTCCCATACTCCTCCGAAATGACTTGACCGATTCTCGTAAAATTTTGTAAGCATATTGAGATAGGTCTGAAAATCGGCCAACATCTATTTTTCCTTCCCCTAAGTGATAGGGGCTGTTCATTCCAAATTTTTGTTTTGATTTGGACGATAGGTTTTGTTTTTTTTTTCAAGTGCCATAAGAAAATACATAAAATCCTAAATATTAATTTTTTTATCACCAACCCCTACTTTTGATATGACAAAACAACGTTTGCGGGGCAGATAGTATATATTAAATAATAAATAATCAAAACTAAGACAACCATTAAATTAGTGCTTAATATAGAAAAATATCTCTTATGTAAACGTTATTTCATTTAATTTTTGTTATAAGTGCGATGTCTAACTGTATATTCATAAATGTTTTTGTTATAAGTGTAATTCTCATATAAGTGATAACAATGTCTTAATGAAAATAAAATATAATAAAGGATACATTATTTATAGGCGTAAAATCGTTAATAATTAATTAGTATATAAAGAAAAAATATATAAATTAGATAGATTAATCAAATGTAGCAATATATTAAAACACTATCAGATCATAAAGGTTTTGTATAATAGTGAAATCCCATAGTGATACCTCGGATAGGAAGGTCTGTAATTCCAGGTGTTGGTGCAGCAGTTTCCTCCTAAGATCTGCAGCTCAGCGCTATCTGCTGGGAGTTACCGCCGGGGCATAACCGCTGGAGGCGAAATCCTTCCTCCTGGAGCACCTGGAAATAGATTTAATATCACTACAACTATCTCTTCTACCTGGCAACTTCCCAGCTTTAGCCAGGGTCTACCTTACATGTTGTGAACCCTCTTTGGGAATGCATTAATCAGTGATGTCTAAATATTCTTAGATAGTACATATGACTCGGAAAAATCATATTGGTACTTGCCCGGGCCAGGAAGTATATTACTACAAGTATAAAATACTGCAAAAATCAGTTAAAATCTTATTTAGGCAGAATTAGGCTACATTAAATGAGGAGCTATGATATTATGAAATAGATTTTGACAAGTATTCATTTAAATGAAACTAATATTTATCATATCGTCTGCCCGTGATCATGATACTGTAACGCTTACTTTACAGTATCATGATCACGGGCAGACGATATGATAAATATAAGTTTAATTTAAATGAATACTCGCGAAAATCTTAGATTTCATTTTAAGTCAATCTTAATAGTTACTCTGTGTCTATGAGTTTGCATTTCTCATCACTGTTTTGTACACAATTATTGTTGCTTTGAGGGTGTATATTTTAAATTTCATGTTTAAAGCAAAATTTATTGTAAGAATATGTTAAACTAGCTAGTGATACATTTATTATGATTGTCGAAGTTTTAATTTAAAATACATAATATGTTTATCGTCATAATTTTCTCAAGTAAGTGAAATGTAATTTCTTTTTGAGAAAAATAAAGTATCTTTAACTATAATAATTGTTTTGTAGCACCTGCATCTGCGCGTCTATATACCATATCGTTCTCGGCTGCGTCGTGGTCCCGCAAGAGGGCGTGCCCGGCGCTCCCCGGCCCGCGCCAGCAGGTCCCCGGCGTCGCGGTAGAAACGGTGTATCTCGCCAGCAGCAACCAGGCGCTGGCTGCAGGACTGGATCTGTTCTACGCTGACCAGACGCTGCCAGGACTCGCTGGAATGTATGAATTGTATTTGAGTTGTGGATTATGTAAATTAGATCTTATAACTATGTAATTAAAATTAATTTTGCCTTGTTTTAAATGACATGTGGATTTTTTAAATTAGATTCTATGTGTATGTAATTAAGTCTCATTTTTCTTTGTCTAAATTAAATTCTATATCTAGTCATTAAGTCTCATTTTAACTTGTACAAATTCATTTGCATTTGTGGAATGTCTTATTTATCTGTATGTATGGTTAAAGCTAATTTTGTTTGGTATAAGTTTATGTGGACATACAGTGGACCCCCGGCAGTCCGGCCCCTGGCTAATCCGGCACCCCCTGTAATCCGACATGATCTATTATTTGTTTTTTTTAAGTTCTATAGCAGTAATGACGTTAATTATATAATAAGACGTAAGCTCTCTACTGTTGTTTAATTTACTAAACTTGACATACATAATGAAGTATGATTTGTACTTCAGAGTACATATGTACGAGTATATATAATGTGTCAATAATCTTATCATTGAATCTGTAATTTGTCGGATTACAAGGTACTCTTTTGTAAAAAAATCCGGACTATAGGGGGTCTTATGCAGTAATCTATAATCCGACGAATTCGATAGTTCGACACTGCCCTGCAAAGTGTTTTTCGGACTACCTAATTTCGGAAACTAACGAATGAATGCTAAATTTCAACGAAATTTAGCATTCATTCGTTAGTTTCTAAAAATAGTATTGCTAAACGGATTTCTGTGAAGTTTTAAAGCGTAGTATTTGAAGATATAACTGAATAATGTCTCCATCACCAAGTGTGATGGCTGGAGCACCCTCTCATCATCATCATCATCATAATCTACATATCGTTACTCACCAGTAAGTGTTCATAGTCCTGTAGTCTTCACTGGAGGCGGCTGCTTGCTGCTCCGCAACCCATTCCTCCAACTCAGCGCTCTCAGCCAGATATTCATGTCTAAGGATAGACACACATATTTTTAGAGGATATCCTATTTATATATTCCTATAACACACATATACTAGTCTTTGTCAGCAACTTCTTCATAACCAACTTCAGTAATAGAAAGGCGTTACTGTGTAACGCTTAAGAAGCAGTAAATAACAAGTCTTTGTTAAGTAGTTATTTATTTAAATTTTGACCTCGCTTGATGAAAAGTATGCTACGTCAGTCTCCTGTTTCTAAACTACCTCGAAACAAATTTACACATTCTTATAGCCCTCCTTGATTATAAGTAGTGCGACGAATATGATATGTATATATTTATAGTATCTCTCACCTGCACACACTCTCCATTAGCGCGGCCTGCCTGCTCGCTTTCTCTGCAGCCTAGCCAGACTGCCAGCCAGCTGGTCATGTCTGGCTACCGGCGCCGCTCCCTCAGGATGACCACCGGAAGCCATGGATTGCGCCACGTGACCCATTTCCGCTATGATCGCCGCGTATGTGTCCAACTCGAGTTCTACGGCCTGTTGGTTGGTTAAAGAGGAATTGTAAGATAATGCTGAATATACTCTGTATTATTATATTTCTGTTAATTGAAAGTGTTAGAAATTTCAATAATGACAACTTCTTCTGATTTAAGTCCATATATATATATATATATATATATATATATATATATATATATATATATATATATACAGGGTGACTGGTGAATTACTATCAATATTTAAGGAGCATACTCGGTACACGATTCTCATTCGAATTATGTAAAAAAAATAGGTACTTAATTTTTGACCAAATTTCCGTATAAATAAATAAAGTGTGTACACGTTCCAAGTGTTCCAAGTGTGAACGCGTGCGGCGGCGTGCTGATACAACACAACGCCGCCGCGCGCGTATGTGTGTGTGTGTGTGTGTATACCTAATCTGTAGGGTGTTCATACGATGCGTAATTAATTACATAACTTTTGGTTAACTTTACTTAGAAGTTTATTAATATTTATGTTATATTAATTTTTATTTTGTCATATATGATCGTCAAATATCACGTCCTCAAATATCGATAGTAATTCACCAGTCACCCTGTATATGTATATGTTAGATATCATACTCCTGCCAAACGGCTTAACCGATTTTTATGAAACTTTATATTCATATTCAATAATTTTAATTTCATATTCAATCTATATTTCATACCCCTAAGTATAAGAGCGGCCCACTTTTAACACCTTATTTAATTTTTTTGGACAACCTTTTCATAATGTGGCATTATAAAATACATACAACCCTAAATTATCACTCTTCTATCACCAACCCCTATTTTTAATACATGTTTTATAAATATTTGATCCTACTCAATAACTGATAAATTTTCACTTCATAAGTCACTTGATGACTTACGAGGGCGGTCCGATAAGTACTTAGCCTACAAAAGAAAAACGAAAATTTTGGAAATGTGGTGATTTATTTTTCAACATAATCTCCTTTTAGCTCAATACACTTGACCCAGCGATGCTCCAACTTTTTTAACCCGTCTGAAAAATACGTTTTCTCGAGGTCTGCAAAGTAGGCCTCCGTGGCGGCGATGACCTCCTCATTTGACTCAAATTTTTTCCCGGCGAGTGCCTTTTTCAAGTTTGGAAACAAAAAGAAGTCGCACGGGGCCAAATCTGGAGAATACGGTGGATGGGGCAGCATTTCGTAGCCTTATTCGACCAATTTGGCTGTGGCGACGGCGGAGGTGTGAGCCGGTGCGTTGTCATGATGAAAGAGCACTTTTTTCTTCGCCAAATGGGGCCGTTTTTTTTGCAATATGGCGTCAAATCGGCCCAATAATTCGGCATAGTACAGCCCTGTGATCGTTTTGCCCTTCTCCAGGTAGTCAATGTAGATCACACCTTGTGAATCCCAGAAAATGGTGCCCATCACCTTTCCGGCCGATAAGACAGTCTTCGCCTTCTTCGGAGCACGTTCGCCGGGTGAAGTCCACTGTTTCGACTGTTCCTTGGTCTCTGGTGTGTACCAGTGGATCCATGTTTCGTCGACGGTCACGAAACGACGTAAAAACTCCTTTGGATTGCGCTTAAACAGCGTCAAACTGGACTGACTGACTTGACGGGCAGACGAGATGTGTGTGTCTGAATAATTTACTAAGTTAAAAATAGTAAAACTAGCCGAAATCAATAAAAAGTTCTAAAAAACTTTAAGTGTGAAAACAGTTTGTGAGTGAGAATAAACGTACACGAATAAAAGTTTTAATTATAGTGATTTTTGTGCTTCGTTAATCAGCGGATCGGATCAGCTGACGCGTATGTACCCACAAACTAATAAAAACAACAAATATTTATTTTAGTTTTTATTCAGCTTACATTACGATTGTCTCCTTTGTTGAAATACATAAACGTTATTAGTGACTATTAATTAAACATTATTATAAAAATATTTAATTTCGTTAATAAATATTACACAAAAATATTTGTTTGGTGACATCTATCGGAGACGTTCTTATTACATACGTTATATGCATAATGGCCAACAAGTGCAATCAATGCGGCAAGTTCCTATCGCCTACAGAGGGCGCAAAATGCAATAAGTGCAATGCAGTGTTCCATCGGTCGTGCGTCAACATCAGCCCTGACTCCCGCCTCCCCGCGCGCTGGACATGCCGAGGTTGCCGCGGACAGGAACATAAGAATAAGTCTCCGGTAAATACTGAATCACCCTCTGTGGATATTTTTATAGACGCTAACTCTACGGAAAATGAGAAGACATCGGAGTTATCCTTAGCTAAGGAGATGAAGCTTCTCAGGATGGAGCTCATATCTGTCACACGGGAGATGACTTCATTCAGGTTAGAATTAGCAAGAATGAACGAAAATATAGTTGAATTCAATAAAAGGGTTGATAATGTGGAAGAGCGCATGACCTCTTTGGAAGAAAAATTTTCCAGTTCTGGTGTCAGCAAAGATGAAAATTTACATGATATCATCATACAGTTAAAAGCAGACATCAATGACAGAGAACAAAATTCATTATTGAATGATGTTCAAATAACGGGAGTGCCAGAGCGGAGTGGAGAGAATGTTATGCATCTGACACAAGCGATCGCTAATAAGTTGGGTATGGCCCTCGACTCTCGCGATATAGTGAGCGCCGGGCGAGTCGGCCCGCATCGCCTGTCGACATCGAGTGAAGAGCGTAGTCGCCCGCGGCCGGTGATCGTGCGATTAGCGCGGCGGTCTCTTCGAGACGACATCATAAAGGCGGCGCGCGTGCGACGCGGGACCGATACTACAGGTGTCACTGACGGCAATCCCACGCGAGTCTACATTAATGAACATCTGACTCGTGCTAATCGCCTATTGTTCTATAAGGCTAGGGAGGAGGGAAAACGTCACGGCTGGCGCTTTGTATGGACGCGGGAGGGGAGGGTCCACATGCGACGCGAGACGGATACGGCAGTGCAGCGTATTCGTTCTGAAAACGATTTAATTAAAATTTTTGGTTCAAAATAATTTTGTATTTCAATAGTAGTAAAAGATTTGTGAATTTCTGTTATATTTCTTGTGTTGTAAAATTTCGAATCTTGCTGAAAATGGCATATAATCTATGTAAAATTAAATTACAGACCTTTGTTATAATTCTCTGTACATCTTGTAATATCTCTAATTATGTATTTACGTTAGGTCCATATAATAGTAAAAATTATAACCACTCAATAATTTATTTTATAAGTAATGACGTGTCCCCGGTCTTCAAAACTAATTTTTCATTAATAGGTGAACATAATATACAACCAATATATTTGTATACATCTCACATATATGTGTATTTGCAAAACTATATTTGTCTTCATCATTCTTATGATTATTTTATAGTACCGGTATTATACACATTTCATTTAATTATTAATTTATTAATTTATTGTTATTATTATTTGCGTTTCATTAAGGATAAAAATGATAAGTATTAAAAATCTTAAATTAGGCTTATTCAACCCGGGTTCGCTTGGTTCACATCACGATGAGTTCATAGTTCTTATGGAGCGTCATGACGCAGATGTCGTAGCCATCAATGAGACGTGGTTGCGCTCAGGGGAGGATGGCAGAGCTCCAGTTGTGGCTGGATACCGATTGCGTCACATACCTAGACCGGTAGAGATTCGATCACGTGGTGGCGGTGTCGGTTTCTATATCAAACGCGGTATTTCTGTGCGTACACTGATGCACCCGATATCGCCTCCTGTGGAGCAAATGTGGATAGCTACCAAAATAAATGGCAAAACCATAATTATTGGCACAGCCTACCGCCCCCCTTGGGGAAATGTAACAACTTTTTTTGACGCATTGACCGAAACAATAGGTAGCTTACCCTATCATGATCATCTGTATGTGTTGGGAGATTTTAATATTAATTGTATCGATACGCGGGATATTCATAGACAGGTATTGGACCAGTTCCTATCGACTCATGACTTAAGGCAATATGTCACTGAACCCACCCATTTCACTGCTAATAGTGAAAGTTTAATTGATCTTATTTGCTCGAATACTTTAGTTAATCAGATTAGAATAGATCATGTCGCTGAGTTCGGAGGCCACGCGTTTATATCCTGCGAAGTAAATATAAAAAGATACAAAATTTCACCGAAGACTATTCTGAATAGACCATTAAAGGACATCAATCCAGAGCATCTCAATGAGACGCTTAATTTAATGAATTGGGAAAGTGTCACTGATATCGAGGAAATAAATGACATGGTGGCTGTATTCAATAGTAACTTGTTGTGGGTCTTTGACTTACTGGCACCCAGTAAATTAATCTGCTCCAGGGAAAACCAGCGACCCTGGATAACATACAATATAAAGTTGTTGATGAGTCGTCGCGATGCGGCTCACGTAAGAGCAAAAGGGAGTACGTCAGAAACAAGTATAAGTTATTATAAAGATTTGAAATTGCAGGTTACTCAAGCAATTCATAGAGAGAAGTTTGCTTACTTTAATTACCATATAAACTCGAATATAAAGAATTCAATTGTGCTTTGGAATCACTTGAAAAAATATATTAATATAAAACAAAAGTGTAATCATATAATACCAGAAGAAATCAATAATCCAACTACTATAAATAATTATTTTCTAAACATCCCGGGTAGCAATTACGTTTCTCTTTCCACAATTTATTATTACGAGTTACATAAATACGGTACAGATATTTTTACATTGTCTACTAGCAATGAAATGGAAGTTTTAAAAATTGTACGCTCCTTGAAGTCGAATGCTATAGGTATTGATGGTATTTCATTGGATATGTTGCTACTAACATTACCGATCACATTGTCAAATATTACCACTATTGTTAACAAATCTATTTCAAGTAATACGTTTCCGACCCTATGGCAGACAGCTTTGGTAAGACCTATACCCAAGAAAGATAATATTACTGAAGTTAAAGATCTTCGTCCAATAAGCATATTACCATGCATTTCGAAGATACTGGAGAGAATAGTGTGTAACCAATTAACTGCATACTTAGAGTCTCAAAATATTTTACCTGATAGGCAGTCGGGGTTTCGCAAACATCACAGCACGACTACCGCGTTGTTAGATGTAATTGACAACGTTTTGTGTGCTCAGGACGTTGGTGAGGGTACAATCCTTGTTTTGTTGGATTTCTCGCGTGCCTTTGATACAATCAATAGGTCATTATTACTATCTAAATTAAAATATTACGGGTTCAGTCTTGACACAATTAAGTGGTTTGCGAGTTATTTAGGAAATCGTAAGCAAATTGTAGAAGTAATAAACGAGGACGGGTCTAGAGCTCTCTCTGACTGTTGCTCCGTTAACAGAGGTATTCCTCAAGGATCAATATTAGGGCCTGTAATTTTTGCGTTATACTGCGCCGATATAGTAAAAAGTATAAAACATTGTAAATATCACATATATGCTGACGATATACAAATTTACATATCATTTAAAAACTCAGAAGTAAATTTAGCTATACAAAATTTAAATGACGATCTTCAGCGCATATCAGAATGGTCAGATTCTCATAGTCTTATTTTAAATCCAAGCAAGACTAAATATATATTATTAGGAACAAGAAACCAGGTGAATTTAATAAATGACCTTAACCCATTTGTGCATATTAAAGGCGAGAGAATAGAACGAGTCACAGAAGCGCGAAGTTTGGGCTTGTTGATCGACGAGCGATTGACCTTTGAAAAACATACTATAAATACAGCTCGCAATTGCTTCTATAGATTAAAAGTTCTGTACCAGATCCGAGATGTACTAAGTAAGGATATGCGGATAAAGTTATGCGACACTCTAGTCCTTTCAAAGTTTAATTATGCTGATGCGGTCATCGGGCCCAGACTACTCACTCGCTCTAAGAATCTTATACAGCGGGTACAGAATGCATGTATTAGGTACTGCTATAAAATACCGCCTCGCGCACATGTTACCCCTTATATTAATAGGGCTCGAATGGCAAAGATGGAATACCGCAGACAATTACACTTTGATACCTTGTTATTTGGTATTATTAAAAATAAGACGCCTATATATTTGTACAGCAAGCTAAGTTGGGCCAACGAATGTAACAAAAGTTACCAAACGAGAGCCTCTTCTTATATGCTGAACGTGCCGGCTCACCGCACAGCAGCATTCCGCGGCAGTTTTCGTTACGCAGCAACGAAGTGTTGGAACAATATTCCCCCTCCGCTTCGGATCCTGAAATCCTTAAAATCATTTAATATCAAATATAAATTATATTTATTTAATTTACAATTAGAATTGTATTAATTCATAATATAATTATTATATTGTATCTTCGAGTTTTAAGAACATTATGTGTGTATTATATTATATGTATAACTTATCTTTACTGCTGTGGCTCCGTTGCGTACCTTGTTCCATCAACATTTCGTTTGTTGGTTCGTTTGTTGGATAATGAAACTTTTTTTCTTTTAATTTTATTTTATTTTTTTTTTTTTAACTGTTTTTATATTTTTATTTATTTATTTAATATATAATCTAACTGTCACAACAACACTTATTTATAAACTTGTTCACTTCAACTTCAACAACACTTATTTATAAACTTGTTCAGTCAGGTTCAAAGGGTACCATTGAAAACCAGCATAAGCTGAATGGTATACCTTTTTGGGACACGCGTTATATATTTTAATGTTTATTATTATTATTTATTTTTTTTTTGTTTTGATTTTTTTTATATCCTACTTTTATATTTTTTCTCATGTTTTGGTGTAAATTAGTCATAAGTTTTATAGTAATTAGTCATAAGTTTTATATGTGTCTCAAATAAAAACTTTCTTTCTTTCTTTCTTCTTTCTTTCTTTCAAACATTGCTTTGAAGTGGTCTCACGGTTGCGTTTGTTGTCCGGAGTGAGCAAACGCGGCACCCATCGCGCCGAAAGCTTTCTCATGCCCAAAATTTCATGCAGGATATGACCCACGCGGTCTTTTGAGATGCCTACTGTCTCAGCTATCTCGCGCACCTTCAATCGGCGGTCTGCCTATACGAGATCGTGGATTTTTGTTATGTTATCCTCCGTAGTAGCAGTTTTCGGGGCACCTGGGCGAGGCTCATCAAAAACTGACGTACGACCGCGTTGAAACTCGTTAAACCAATTTTTGACGGTTGCTATCGAAGGAGAAGAGTCACCGTACACAGCATCCAAGCGCTCTTTGATTTGCTTGCGCGATTTCCCTTCCAAAAACAAGAATCGATCACCGACCGATATTGCTCTTTTTCCATTGTTCTAAAATCTGCGGTCACGTTTGCTTCCACACGCGGTCAAAAGACAGCTAAGAGTTTGATACGGCTGAAATTTGGACAGTAGCTGTCTAGGAGAATGTAAATTTCAATTGCGATAATGGCACCTTCGGGCGGTGAGGCTAAGTACTTATCGGACCGCCCTCGTACATATAAGTATATAGTGATTTATCATACATTTCTTGTAACTCAAAAATTGTGTCATATGACGAAAATCTAATTCTTAGTTATGTATATATATGTATATTACCTTATGCCGTGTGAGTAGTTTCGTCGCTCTATGCCTATCAGTGCCGACGTCACCGGAAGCCAGTGCGGCGGCCTTGTCAGCCAGCCAGGAGTCGACTTCCGCTGCATCATGCAGGAACTGCTGGGCCTTGAGCGCCGCCTCCAGCCGGGCCGCGCGCTCCTCCGCCGCTGATGACACAGAGGAGTACGCCTCTTCAAGCTCCTGGCACAGCTGCTTATTCTGGAATGTGATCGTTATAGTTTAGTGGGTGGAGTAGGGAAATAAATTATATGTATATGCATAAACTAATCTTCTTCTTCCTGGCTATTTCCCAGCTTTTAGCCAGGGTCTGCCTAAGATGTGTGAATAGCTTTGCCTAATTGTTTTTACGACCGGACGCCTGCCTGACATCAAACCTCTTTTGGAATGCATTAATCAGTGATGTCTAAATACTGTTATAAAGTACATATGACTCGGAAAAATCACATTGGTACTTGACAGGACCGAACCCGCGCCCTCATGCATGAGAGGCGGGACTTTTAGCCACAAGGCCACAACTGACTGAGGAAATAAATTATATGTATATACATAAATTAATATAATACAAATTGGTGTTTCAGTTAATGTCGCGTTCACACTGTTTACTTCGCTGTAAGCAACAGTACTATGCACATGTGCTTGGAATCTACTCTCAATCTCTCTCCTACTTTCTACATTTGTGTATCTTTCTTTCGCTACGTTGAACGTTTAAAGCAACCTTGTTGGTAGTAGCATAAGAAGTTTCACTTCAAGAATTCACTCATAAAATATTTAAAAAAAATCAATTATTAGCCGAACTTTGTCCAAGAATAATTTAATTATGCATGCTGTATATAACATTTCAGATGAATCAAGGTATGGTGTGGAGATCCAGAATGAATTTAAGTGTAATACTATGACGTTGGTAGGATGGTCATTTTTTACTATGCGTCAGTTCTGCACTATCGAACGGACGCGTGTTTCTCTCTTAGAAATAAATACCTACATATAATCACTACAAATACAATGAGACATATAACTATATAACATTACTATGTAATACATGAGAATGTGAGTTATATATATATAGTCCACCTTCCCAGCCTGTGGATGCGTGTCCCGCTCCTTGCCCCGTTGGAGCACCCTCTCCACGACAGGCCTCCGCCCCTCCAGCTCCGCCCCCAGCTTGGCGTGTTTCTTCTGCTTCTGGCAGATGAAGCGGCGGCCTGGCGCTCCGACACCCAAGCTAGCTCTCCTGAAACCTCGGCAGCAAACTTGTGTAGTCTGTGGAGGATTTGGATGAATAAAATTAGTCCTCAAATTGATTATGACGTACTATTACTATCCTACTAATATTATAATTGCGAAAGTTTGTGAGTGTGTATGTATTTATTTATTTATTTAGGCACACAAACAGAATATAATCCGGATTACATATAAGTTACAGTCTAAAATTATTACAGCCTAAGTATGTGTCACGGCATAATCATAACAAAAACAATATTTTTGTCAGGTGCTACATTATTTAGGTACAATTTAAGACTAATGAATAAATAGGAAAATGTAGGTTTGTTACTTCTTCACGCTCAAATGGCTGAACCGATTTTGATAAAATTTTATGTACAGGAAGCTGACGTCCAGTGAATTTTGGTGCAGTTTTTTTGGAAAGATAGATTGTTTGAAGAGGAAGGTTTGTATGTATAATGATATCCATAAATAAGTGGAGAATCCTTATCCAGTTAAATAACTTAAATACATTTTTGATTTAAAATAGATCTATGGCCCTTTATAGTAAATATTTTAATCTTTATACCCGTCCCGGCTCAATTATATATATGTATTACATACATATATATTGTTCCGTCAACCCTTAATCATTTCTTATATAATGTTGTATTGAATCATATTTTGTTTTATTTATATCGTATACTGACTGTAGTCTAGTTTCCAGCGCCTGTCTACTCTCGGCCGCTCAAGGGCGGAGCGCCCGGGTGGCCTGCAGCAGCGCAGCGGAGTCTCTCTCGATGGCCGCGCCGTCGAAGTGACCACTGGAGACCAGGTCGGAGCCCTGGGCTGCAAGGGACTCCGCTCGTTGTTCGCATTGACTCAACTCTTGTTCCAGAGCCTGTAGACATTTATGTTACTATTGAATATTATATAAATATAGATATATTATGTTCTAGTAAATACAACAAGGACGAAGTCGCATTTTTCTGTAAACAATAATTGTTTTTATCAATACACATTCCTAAACAATACAATTCTACTTGTTTTACTTTAAAACAAATTGTTTTCTCGCCTGAGGAGCCCTTAGTTTAAATCTAGTTATTAAAGCACCAGCAATGAGCTCTTTACACTTTGATTTTATAAAAATAATCTCAGCAAAAAAAGAAATCTTTAAAACCATATCATCACTCTCACACTGACAGTTACCTCAAATTATATCAGATAGCTGGCATAACAACGACAGATAATAATTTGAAAAGCAATACTATATATTATATATTATATACTATATATATATGTATATAGTGTATCTAGTAGGTATGTATGGATATATGTTGGTCTTACAAGTAAATTATCCTAACTGATTTTGATAAAACTCTTCTATAAAGCAATTTAGACCTCACTATGACATCCATTATATTAGATACACATTAATCACCATCTGAGTAATACCTAATACACGCATGAAGTCGCAGTAAACAGCTAGTATGTGATGTAACCACCTGGTGAAGTAGCAGCAATCTCTTGCAGGATCTCAAGTCTGAACCCAGCTCGGTGCTGTTCGGAGCTCGCTCCATCTCCGCCAACCTCGCTTTGGTGTCTTCCACCGACCTGGGAAATCATAATTATATGAATATATTCAATGCATATTCATAATATAGGAGATTATATGAGATGTTTCATCATCATCAGCCTATCAGAGCCCACTGCTGAGCCTCTTCTCACATGGAGAAGGTTTGAGCATTAATCACCACGCTCGCTCAAGAAGGGTTGGTGATGTCAAACTTATTCTATGATATTATTGAATGGTGTAACCATGCTAAGGGTGATAGATGTATCACATATATTTAATAGGATTAGAACTTACAATCTGTACATAACGCGGTCCAGATTTCATGTTTTACTGAGAGATCATAAAGTATTTAGTGCAAGTTCGCACTTGGGTTGCTATGAAATTAAATTCAAAAATTTATTAAAAATATGTGCCTAAATATATTTTATATCATACCCATCTCGTCTGCCCATCATGACTGTTTCTTAAACAATGAATGCAAAAACTTTTAATAGTTATTATTTCACTTGCAATGTATGTATGTTATTTTATTTTATTTTAGGGAAACAAACAATAAGATAAACTTATGGGATATAATTATACAAAATTACATATATCAGCTAAGTTTCCACTGGTAATTAGACACATATTATTAAAATTTAAAAAAGACCAATAAACATTAAAAACGTATACTGACGAATTTCTTCGGCAGTTATGAATAAAATCTAACATAAATATAATTAAACGAAACAAATTAAAAAAAAGAAGTAACAAAACACATAAAATTAAAGGCATTAATGGCTACATCGGTTAGTTAAATTACACGCAAAACATTTATACACGTCATAACAAACTATGAATTGATACAATAATTAATCTCATTAACTTTATTTTTAAAAGAATACATTTTTCAAATAATATATAAATATCTTAATAAACTTTATTATAATTTTGGCAGCTACGATATAAGAAGATATTATTATTAGTACTTTTCGTTTTACAAATCGGCACATTAAATAATGGTTTATACCTATCTAGAATTTATTCGTGAATAATTAAATTCAATATTAGACGATAGGAAAGGTGAATCTACGAAACTGTTAATTATTTTATTTAATGAAAGATACACTTTGTTTAAAGTTGGTAATTTCGTCCTTTAATGGTTTGAGTTGCGCAGAAATTATATCGGTTATAGTATTTTCCAAATTAAGCCACAATTTGTCGAACTCTTTGGATACAATATTTTGAACTTCCTCACTAGAGACTGGTATTACATTTGAATCCACTTTGGATAAAGCAATGTGGGCTCGTACACCTCTACGATTATTAATATTATCATCCATGGTTTTTTTTACAAATTAATTATGTGTAATCTCAAAACGAGGGAAAAAAATAAAAATAAAATAAAATGAAATCAATCTTTCACACATGCGATACCCTGGATCGAACTCTCGCTTCACGCGTACTATGCTTAGTAAACACCTTCCGGCCAGTTTGTTTCTGAGGTGAGATGTGAAAAAGATGATTTAATTAAAACAGCTGGGTTTTATCATTTGATTCTTGACCAATCAGGAGTAAGGACGCAATGCTCTTGAGCGTTTGAATAAAAATACTGGTTTTTACCTTACATATTTTAAAAAACACTTAATCACCTTCTCGAAGTTAATGCACTAAATGTTTTAAGCACTATTGACAGCAATGAAACTAAAAAAACACACTTATTATTCTAAAGTTTAAACAAAAAATACTATTCCGATATACACTATTAGGTTAATATTATGAAGATAACAATTTGACGTCAAACACCCAAAATCACCAAGTTAACCGCCTACAAACGGTAATAGCGAATAATTGTACAATAATTTGACCGATAATCACTTGATAGTGGCAAGAAAACAAATATTTACAATTTTATTGATTTTTATGTACGGAGCCAATGTTTACGCTACCGGTAGCGACACCTAATTGATATTCTAACCTAATTTATGTTCACTTAAAAATTACATATTATGTATGAAAATTTATATTTTCATTTTATTGTTTTGAAATGCTAATCACTACTTGGTCTGTATATGTAATGAACATTGCTATTATCTGGTATTTAGAGATCACCAGCTGGAAAGATTTATTAACCACAGAGGTCATTTCAATGGAATATATAATTTAAATATAATATCAAACTAATTGTAATAGATAGCACCTGCGGGCAATTATCATATATGGTCATATAATTAATTATAAAGACAATGTCTGATAAGTTATAACAAGGCAAGAAAGACTCAAAGATATACAAATATCGGTAACAAGTATGGAATTTTACGAGGAACAGGAGTAGTGAACTATGTGATTAAAGTCATAAAATAAAACAAATAATTTTAATGGAATATGTATTTTATTCCTCTTCAATAATAATTACAATATCGTCTAGAAACTATGCAGGGGGTACAATGTTACTAGTTGCTATCCCACAATTCACACAGCGATCCATCGTTTCAGTAATATCCAATCCATAAGCCGGCGAAATAATCCAAATTAACAATTCCAAGTCAAACGTGCAGGCGATCGTCGGTGTCCAATGTGAAAGCAAGGGTCGTAAAACGTTAGGCGGGTTAGGAGTCCGTATAAAACAAAGCAGTGGTCGTTGAAAACGTAAAACGATAGGGAAAGCACTCGAAACGTATCAAAAAACACGATACAAGTGAGACTCATAACAATGCATCTGGCATCGTAATTGTTAAGTGTCAATGTCATGTGGACATAGACTATATACTGAATGTTTTCGATCGATATGGAATGTATAATCGAAAAGGATGTTTTAAAATAATATTTAATATTATTTTTATATTAATACTTACCTTATTGAAAGTTATTTTTATTGAATTGTAGACATATATGGTGTTGCTTAAATGAAGTTACTATAAGTTGAAAACTAGGAGTGAAGTTTTTATTTTAAGTAAACAATCGAATAATCATTTTTATTTAATTAATCGTTAATCGATTGCTTCATCAAAACAGTTATTTGCATATTTCTCCGCTTGTATATTGAGAATTTATGCAGATTCTTGGTATTTCATACAAAAAAAAAATCAATTTTGAACTCATAACATTTTGGGCAAACCAGTTTCCATCAAATTTAATTATATTTGTTTAATTATTGCTTAAAACTTATTTAATATTTTTCTTTCTTGCGACGGACAAACTTCTTATTAAATTGTTTATATCGAGGATGTGCAATGTCACCGCTAGCCAGCTGAGCGGACACTGCGCCTCAGTTTTGCTAGACGGGGCTATCTCCCTTACCGAGCTGCGATACTATTTTATTCGCTGGCTAAAGGTAGCCGAATTGGCTATATATATTTTTTTTGAAATATTTAATTAACAAATCATTTTTATGCAGAAAAAAAAAGATTATCAACATTCAACACTCAATTTCAATAAGTTTTATGTATATGGTATAGCATGGATTTTAAAACGTAAACTGTCTCGCAATATATACAATATGTATATAATTATACTCCAGCCAAATTCGATGTGGAATGTTTAATAACAAAGCGTTGCTTAGCAACCAACGTCAGGCAGATGCTCAAAATATTTTTAGAAATACATATTTAAAAAAATATTTAAATTTTTATTTTATAGTACTTATTAAGATAATATTTTATAATACTTAATTATTTAATAATACTTTTTAAAACAAAATGCAATCAATAAAAAGAAAAAATCTTGATTCGAAAAAAAAAATATATTCTGGTAACACTGCTACGCCGGGCACGTCACTCGTCACTCGTCAGTGACTGACGGTCAGTCCGCTTAGACTGTAGTTGTGTGACGTCTGTCCTTTATCGCTACGGCGACACTCGCACGCGCACTCTCGCTTACGAAAATTAATCTCCTGTATTAATAGCTTGTAAGTAGTTTAAATTGTTAAATCTTGCTTAATTCGCTAAACACATAATACAATAAAATAATGATTCGTTGCTAAAATGAGGTATAGTTATAATATTTCTTAGTTAGTATACATTCTTATTAAGAAAAGAAGATAATAATAATAATTACTTAAAATAATGAATTCCAAAGATTTTTCCTGCAAGGATAAGCTTTTGTAGTCATATAATGGTTGTGTCCCTTTCTAATTTTATTACTTTACATTTGTTATCTTCTATAATATAATAAATTGTCTTTAGACTAATCTATGAAATGGAAATCGCGGAGAAAGATCTTATACCTATTTCTTTTCAGTTTAATAATTAGCGATTGTTAATTGGATATAAGTTATAATACCATTTTTATTCACTTAAAGGATTGATGATATCCAGGACAACTCTTTAGTTCGTCGAGGAAAACCAACAGCACATTTGGTCTACGGTGTTCCCTTGACCATAAACTGTGCTGATCAAGTGATGGTGGAGTCAATGAAAATAGACCTCGAGTTAGTACCAGATGCATCGGTCTGATTATAACTATTAATTAATGTAATTAATAATTAACAGAAGTAACTTAAAATATAAATTGTAGAATGAAATCCTTTCATAAAGTGTAGCTGAAAACTGTAGAAAATTTTTATGATACAATAGTGTAGACTACGTATAATAATTATGTGAATAAGACATATTTTTACAGAAAGTCAAGGGATTCGCGGATCAATTATACGACATGTGGCAGGAACAAGGCACTGAGATTTATTGGGAACAAAACTTCATTTGAACCACTGAGGATCAATACAAAAAGATGACACGTATGAGTAATCTATAACTTATACATTTTTCTAACGTCTACGTTTTTACAAATCTGTCCTATATAAATATTGTTACTATCAAATGAACAAATATCTCACTGATAATATTATACATTAAACAGACTTTATATTTCCAACAAATTTAAATTTATCATAACAGTTTTAGAGAAATTTAATTGAAATGTGAATGTTTTTTCAATTAACGATGATCATTATAATTTTTATTCAGCTTCGAGATGACTATTGTAATCTTCGTGCGAAGGAGGTTGTTTTTGTGTTCCTAATATAATTGATTTATATATATCATTTTCGAAAAAAAATTATATCATACTAGCTTTCCCCCCGCAGCTTCGCTCGCGTGGAGTTCGGTTAAATCACGTTTATAAGAGAACCTTTCAAAAGTCTAGGATAAAAAGTATCCTATGTTCTTTCTCAAGGACAACTCTGTATCTGTAACAAATTTCATGAAAATCAATTCAGTGGTTAAGGCGTGAAAGCGTAACAGACCGACAGACAGACAGAGTTACTTTCGCATTTATAATATTAGTAGGGATTCATTATGTGTATTACTATTCCAGTTAAACAGCAATGGCAGTGTCTGTGAAGATTTATCAGAAGGAAAGTTCACGTTACCCGTCATACATGCATCCAAAACATCAGTGGGAAGCGAAGTTTTACGTGAGTACACTAAACCTCAGTTACTTATTGTATACATACGAGAACGTATTTATGTGGATCAAACATTACAGTTTTATGTAACCCTTCGATAAATATGCAATCATTATTCTTCATAATTGCATCAAGTTATTTCATAAACTTGAAGAGTTACATATCAATTTAAAGTTAAGAGTTTTGAGAACTTCGTGTGATTTTTTTACTCTTTTCATGAGATCAGGTCCGCCTAGGAAGTTTCTTCCTTGATCCTCTGTTCCTAATACTTTATTGATGTTAATTTTTGTCATTATTTTTGGTGTTTAGGAAATAAGTATAAACATAACTAAATGGTAATTCAGTGATAGTAAAGTATTTCGTGATTATATTTTTATTATTTTCAGGTATCATAGGACAGCGTACCCGTGATATTGACTTGAAGAAGTACTGTATGTGTTTGTTGTAGAAGGCGGCCAGCATACAGTACACGAGAAACAGACTCAGTGAACTTGATAGAGAAGCTCGGGCTGAGGTGAATCAAGTATGTATATACACATAGTATTCATTGAAGTATGGTTGTTTTTAACTCTGCGGGAGGCGCACCCCATATACCAACACTGACTGTCGCTACTGGGTAAAAAATACCACAATAATATTAATGTAAGAACTAGAGTTATTTTATGGGTAATTAAATATAACTAATTTTTATTTTATATTGTGTTACATTTTCAATTAAACAAGACAGTTGGAAACTAATAACACTTGGTATAATATGTAATATTTGAAATTTTAAAACATAGCCCAAAAGCTTAGTCATTTTGTGCGCAAAACGAAGTATTTGCTAGTGTGGCTGGAGGGCTCTTTCCTGTTGTTTATTCGGAATATTATTATTTTGCTCGCCATTACCACCAAGTAAAAGTATTATTTTACTTTTCATAAATGTATGTAGGCAGGTTTAAAATGGTAGATTTACACTTAATTTGTGGCAATACAAGAGACACAGCCAACACCTTCAAGTAATCTCACGATTTTCTTTATTAGTCGAACCGTCGAACATCTGTCGAAAGGTATCTATGAGGTAAATTTTCCCCGGTAGCGTCTCCCGCCAAGTTAAATTGAAGTATACAACCTAGGTTTCTTACATATCGCCCGTTTAGGTGGAAACCCACTACTGGAAAAATGTTTGAATGATCTCAGTAGCTGGAAGGATGATATAATGATCAAATAATTATTACACTATTTTGTTACATGTGTATTGTGTGGGGTACAAAGAGTCGCAAGTCTTCAAAATATATTCTTGTTATATTGTTTATCCGATATTATAAGACATGAATATAAAAGCATTTTTTGTGTTTTTTTCTATTTCAACAAATTATTTTAATTTATTCAAGCTTTATAGATGTACAAGATTACAATTCTCCATAAATTTCCTATATAACAAGATCCTTCCCAATTTATAAAATGTAATTTATGAACGTTCTTGTCACAATAATCAAAGTGGACTAAATATATTGTATTCTTTCCTTTTATTTACAGAAAAAAATAATGTAAGTAATTGTGTGATGATTCTTACAATCCTTAAAATGTAATGAGAAAAACAACCACATGAATAAGTGATCAAGTTGTTAAAGTCTTATTAATATACAAGGGCTTTCATATAGATAAGAATTTAATCCAATACAAAAATACATAATTTTTTAAACAATTCATTTAATCATTATACTTTTGTTAGCAAACTAAATCATTTTTAAATATGTATTATTATGTTACTTAAATTATGACTTCTTATAAGTTATAACTGATTAAATAAAAACTGTACGGCTTCTTGTTGAATTACTTATTTATTTCAATTTTCACATAATAATGAATTATTACATATAAAGATGCTCCTTAAATAATATCTCCTCCCTTCTCCGCTCCTCTCCACTCCACCAGTCTCCTCTCCTCACCACGCTTCTTCCGCCGCCAACGCACTCTTTAATCAATTCAGCTCCACTTTATTATTGTTACATTTATTTCTTGTTGCGACTTGTCCGTAGTCCGGATAATCGCGAATCCGTATAACTGAGGGCCTCATAATCCAGTTTCTACGTATACCAAATTGAGCTCTGCTTCGAGTCTAAATTAATATTTGTTTTTACTTATACCTTATAGTTCTCGACCAACTTATCAAGTTTATAATTGAACATGAGTGACGAAGATTCAAATACTTCTAGTCGGAGTACTTAATACACAATGATGTTTTACTAAAGATGACGTACATTCATACTACGCGGTGCTCGGATTTAGTTCATGTACGACATAATATACATAGTACATACTTACCTCTGGCATATCAGCTATAAGTTGCAACGCTAGCGACACTTAATGCGTTTGGGAATGATATAGAAAAGGATAGCTATATAAATATTTCGAGTTAATATTCGAATCGAATAGGTTTATATACTCCAGCCAAATTCGATGTGGAATGTTTAATAACAAAGCGTTGCTTAGCAACCAACGTCAGGCAGATGCCCAAAACATTTTTAGAAATATGTACAACAATTATTTTTGATGTTAATGAAAATTAAAATTGATGATTAATAATAAAATATTTAAGACAAAGGACTAAGCACATTCTTGGTTATAATTATAATACTTATGATCATCTGGAATAATGTAGATCTCAAAAATAATACCTCCAATTTTAAACAAGTTTATAAATATCGATGTGGACAGTTTTTTCGAAAGAGCTCATGGCAAATTTCTTTGCGCGTTTCTTCTTGAGCGAAGAAAATTACGCTACAGATCCAATCCCACTCGAAACAGGTAATTCAGTATTACTCACCGTAATCGTTGGTGTTAGTTATGAATTTGAAACTTTGTTTAAAATAATTTCGAGTGTAGGTACACGAAATATAAAAAATATAATATTATTATCGTAAAGAACACCTCAACATCGCTTCAACTTTATCTTTTTTAATAACTGATTTACATGTATAGTGCTGCCTATAAGCAATTTGAATTTAACTTTGTCCTATTTGTTTTTAATTTTTCGTTATTGTTGAGCATTTCAACTTCTTTCGCTAATAGGCGGCCACATAAAAACTCATTACAGAATATTTTTATAATACCTAGTAGTAGGACTCAGAGTATCAGCCATGAGGCAAGGCTGACGACGCGTACTTTTTTTTTATAATTATTTCTATAAATCCATTATCACTTCCCTTGTTACATATATCGAATTTTTTATCATAATTTTATATATAATTTTTGATACAAAGAATAGGTTACTTGAATTGGATCAGAATGAAATGGAACAGAATCTTAATAAGAGATGCTGAAGAAAATGTATTTTTAAACCTTTATATCTGAAAATATTAACCTACTTAACTTTATTTATTACTTTATGGTTTAGTAACTTTCAATTAACTCAGATCATCAATTTCATATTTTAAACTTGACTAACTATAAAAAATTTCTACTTTTAATTTATATAATATTTACTTGTTATAATTTTGTATTATTTTTATATACTTACATATTAAACTACTACCTGTATTGAATGATTCATATTTTTCGCTAATATAAGAAATATTTAATTATATAAATAGATAAAAATTAATTAAAAGACTGATATATTTTTGTAAGACATTTGTTTACCCGTAGGCTGTAAAAGTAATAGAATATTAGTAACATAGAAGATAAAAGTATGGGAAAATATATTACTATATCTCTGGTCGTTTCCTTAACTACATACATATGTATAACCGTTAACCTTTGTATATACCTAAATGGATTTTTGCAATAACTTATCTTTGTAGCATTATTATTTTAACATCAAAGTAAATTATCAAATCTTTATTAGTAACTCTTATATGCTATATAAACGATCTAACAAATGACTAAGATGAGGTAATTATAGATATTATCTTTATAATGAATTTTGTGAATCTTATTTGGTTTAAGCTTTATTTAGCTAAGAATTCCCTTAATATTATTTTATTCATATTATTTTTTCAGAATCTTGTTTGAACTATTAAAATATCTTATATTTATTGGTTACGTTTTTATGATCTTTACAGTAACAGTGATAATGGGGAGACGAGATGAAAGTTTATCTTGTTATTTATCACCTACTGCCTACGATTATATAATTTTCTAGTATACTGTTCTTATGTTCGCAAATGCTCTGGGTCTTGTGAAATTGCGGTGTGGTCATCACACTTTTTTTCTTCACATTACCTTTTATACAGAAGATAGAAAACATGAACAAACTTTCCCATGTTGAAAAGACATTATAGATTATTTTTTGATTATTAGCGGATTACAAAACGACGGTAAACTAGATTTACAGTTGAGTAGCCATTAATTATCTTTCTCTTCCCCGCTCAATTAAAAACTGTTCACTATATGATTCAACTAACTCCAAAATTTCTTTTCTGAGCCTCTTTTTATTATACCTCAAAGATACCTTATATTTTAACTGGCTATTAAGTTAAGGCCTAACAGCCTTTCGGTTTCTAGCAAATGAGGGCCACAGTGGTGATTTCACAGGTGAACCTTAAAATGTTTACCTTGTCGTAGAATTACCAAGGGAAGAAGTTAACCATGAGATACTGTAATGGTTTCAATGTTTAAAGGATATTCATTGAACCTATACTAGAAACAAAAGATTTACAGCGCTCTTTTGGTCTAATGTGTTCAGAATATTGTTACCGTAGTCATCTAATTTGTCAATCGGTTATTTTTCTGAAACCCGCACTTTTCAATATTATCTAGTGAAAGAAAATAAAATCACTGTTTTCAAGAAAAAAATATAAGTCTTGCATGCCCCTATAAATTCTATAGATAAAAAAATAGTCTCATTAAAAAATTTTCAATGAATAAATGTTAACTATTTGTCCCAATCTTAAAGCTAAAGTTGTTTTTATTAATAAATATCCAATGATATTTTAATCCTTGTGTTAGTATGGAAGATAATGGAAATGGTAACCATAGGTTGAAGGTTAATATAAAAATAAACTGTTCTTAGTAAATATCAATACCAATTTATTGTAAAACCATTTTACTTGTTAGAAAAGTAGGTTGGGGATGATTTATTAAGTTCTCAATAAATTATATTAAGTCGAAACTCTCACTTTTGTAAATTTTTATTCTGACACGAAAGCCGCATAAGGGTAAAAAGTCGAAGGAATTTTTGTCTTGCATATTTAAAATCTTAGTGGTGTTTCTTTTCTTTCAAGAAAAATAAGTGAGTATTTTTTAGGTTTTTTTCAACGTCTTTTAAATATGCTGAAGAAATAATATTCTCACGTTTACACATTTTCATTCTCAGGATATAAAAATAATAAAGTTTTTTTTAGTTCATTCGACTTTATTTCAAGTCAGTTTGAGAGTGGAGATCAAAGTTTCTTTAAAAAATATGTTAGTTGAAGATAGTTTTACTTGTTCTGTAAAAAAAGTACTCATCTGATGCTTGGTAATAAATAACGGATAATTGATACAACAAAGAAGTGTTTTCTGATTGTTTCCAAAGATTACTTCTTACGTAGGCGGTCCCACAAAGAATTGACCTATCAATTTTTATTTCAATATAATCATAATTAAGCCTAACACACTTCTGACATCTGTGAATAAATATCTCTAAACTTTTAAATAATTAATGAGATCTAAGACTTTCGAGAGTATACATTTAAATGAAACTAATATTTTTAGGATTATACTACGCGTATTTATTATTTTAAAAACTACATACTCCGGACGTTTCCGAGATCATATCGTCTGCCCGTGATCAATATGATCGAGGTCGGCTGCCTGCAACTTCTCATCGCTTAAAAACTTTCTTCCTCTCAAATCCTTCTTTACATTTAGAAATAAATTATAGATAGATAGGGTCGTGTCTGGACTGCAAGGTGGATGTTTCTCTTCTGTGAAGGAACATTGACGAACTGCTTCCTTCTGAACACCAGCGGTATGAACAAGCGCGCTGTCATGGAGCAACAGGACACCTTTTGACAGCTTGCTTCTTTGTTTTTACTTCATCCTGTCTCATTATTTATATATTAAAGAAGCTTTATATTTGCCGTTCACAACTGTATTACGACCTTTCAAATCTTCCATCGAAATGCCTTGAAAATTAAAAAAGTTTGCGCACATAAATTTTTAAGTTGATAGTTTCACCTTCGCCTTTTTAGGGTCTGTTTTGTATTTTTTGCCTTTTTAGTTGCTTCGTTGATCATAATACAAGATCATAGTTCCATCAACAGTCACAAGTCTCTGTTTATGGGTATTACAGTTTGAGTTTTCGTTACAAAGATCCAAAACCCTGAAGCGCAGCGCATTCGTTTCTGAAAAACTTGCTCTCATTTTTTTACGTAAAGATAAATATTCGCCATATGTCGTCTAGAACTATAAAAGGCCAATTTCTTCTGGGAAAGATTAGTATATTGAAATCTGCATTATTATTAAAGTTAAATCTCGTCTACTATAAAAAAATCTATAAATAACAAAAATATCTATGTATAACAAACTACAAATAAACCAAATTAAATTGAATAATTTAAAAATTTATATCAACTATAAGTTTATATAACTTTTGTTTTTTTTTCTTTGTATGGTAAATATATATTAAAAAAATAAAACAATCAAAATGTTTTGTCAATGGACTCAAGATACACAAAAAGTAAATAAAACTTGAATACAATAGAGTTTAAACTAAAATAAATTTGAATCAGATTTCGTCTACAATATGCACTTATTGAGAATACAGACGATATAAAACATTTCTTTTCGTTTGTTCTGATACTATGTATTATCAGCAGTGATATTTATTTAAAATATCGTATAATTCAATTTAAAGATAAAGGTTTTTAGAATTATAATATTTTTAGTACCAATCATAAAAAATATACCACTTGTGCCTTTTATATTTATAGTCCTTCTTAAAATTTTGCTTAAACAACAGAATTCAATTCTTACGATTCGTTAGTTTCACACAAGGGAATGAGGGTGAGCTTTTACTATATTTTCAGCTTGAATATGTGAATGAGAGATTTTTCGTTACGTCGTAAAGATTTCTGTGAACAAGAAAACTAAAAAAATATTTCAACAATTAAAAGAAAGTATTATTGCATACATTTCTTTTACTGATAGATTTAATGGCTCTCATTATAAAAACAGTCACTGCAAGGAAGGGGAACATAAAATTACAGTCTACTTTCCCTACTTTTTTCATATAGAGAATTTTTTTGTTATAAAAATTACTATGTTAAAAAGATTATCAACATTAAAAGCATATTTTGTTAGTCATTATTATTATTTATTTCAATGTAAAAAATGTCTCTTTTTATATTTAAATAAAAAAGTATTTTAAATTGATTTGAAAACTATTTTTTCTTTAAAATGTTAGTATAAAATTTTATTGATTTAAAATGTATATTTTCAGTGACAGTTTAAATGTCGAAGAGTTGTTGTATAGGTATGTCGGATTTATTACACATTCGTTGTTTTAAAACAGAGAGACGCCAGCCTCGCTGACGTTACTAAATTTCACTTCTTCTAATACGTTCCATGATATTTTAAAATGAAACTTCAATTATTCTTAATGCTCCTGTATTCTGTATTCTCAAAGGTTCTTCAGAATCACATACTTCAATGATACGCACTCACTTCAGTGAGTTCACTCTCAATTCTCAATTCTGAATTCTACCGTCGTGAGTCCAGACGTCATATGTATTTATACCAAGATTTAAACATAGTTCTATTCTCCTTTTAAACAACCTTTGATTTCGTTTTACTTTTAACAATAATCATAAATACTAATGAGGTTTAATAAGAATTGATGACAGCCTCCAATTATTTTCATGTCGTATCCGTTATTAAAGCTGGCAGCTCCGATATATACTATTTAATACATTTTTAATTCTATTATAAAAAATACGTTTGTGTTGTATTAAAAAATATTTTTTGATAAATAAATTAAATAATTATTTGTGTCAAGATTTCACACTATGAGATTTACTCGTGTTTATACATATGTATATATACACACATTAACTAATAATTATTATTAAATAAAATAGAAAATCAGACAACAGACCTAACGAGTCTTTTAATTCAAATGTCAATACTATAAAAGTTAGATAAGAAAAATGAAATCGCTTGAGCAGAGAACAAACACAATAGAAAAAGCTTAAACAGGATTGGCAGGGGCAATAATTAGCTCTCTCCTTGAATGTGACTATAACTTGGGATGAGATTTAAAATGACTTGTATATTTTAAAATATCTGACGGTTTTATTAGTTAATATAAGTTTTTAGCTATGATTTTGCACGGGACCACTAGTTTGTGAAGAATATATTTATAATCATATAATTGTCATGCAATTCGGTTCATATATTTTAATCTATATATATAAAAGAAAGTCGTGTCAGTTACTCCACTTATAACTCAAGAACGGCTGAACCGATTTAGCTGAAAATTTGCAGGGAGGTAGTTTAGAGCCAGGAAATTGCAATAAGATTTTTATCCCATTCGACAGCATTCCCGTGCGACTTGACATGAAACGTCAGTCACTATAAAACGTGGAATAACGAAACACAATTGACAGCTATGCAATTGACGTATAATGACAGATATGTAATGACGTAATGACGACAATTAGATATTTGTAAGAGATCTTCTAATATATCAAAATAAGTCCGGCTTTACATCCTAACGCTATAACTTCAGAACGAACGAACCAATTTCCACGGTTTTGCATTCGTTGTAAAACATGTTATACAAATCAATATTTTAAGTAGATGGTGCCGTCGCATGTTACATTGTTTCACAGCTACTCCTTGTTCTCTTCTCAGTTAATTTCATGTGACAAACCGGTATTGTGTTTGTAGTTTGAACTCTTAAAACCATTTAGTATTTGCGGGATAAATTTAGAAAATCATTGTTTTTCACATGGGGTTATATTTTGCGTGTTCACGAGTTTGGAAACCATTCGCTTTATTTGTGTTAAAGTTAGATCAAAAAACAATAAATGTGGTTTACAAAGGAGCACTTCAATGAAACGGATAATTTGCAGACACATATGTATAATGCTTGCATTCGGTATCTACTTTAGACTCACGTTCATTTACTTAGAGGAGTTCAACTAAATAACACTTCATTTCTGTAATCGAAATGAATTCATTACTGTTGTGAAATGAAATAAAAAATTTCCTTTTCAAATATAAAACAAAAAAATTTTCATCTTTTAATCACCAAATGAAATGTTATATAAAAGCCTTCTGGTGGAAAACGGAGTTCGCCGGGCTTACACCTCTTTTCGTGATGGGTTTAATTAACTCCAAACTAATACCATGTTTTAAGTTGTTTAATAAACATAATAGTCTTACGTTACCTTTCCAAGTATAACAGTTACGTATTTATTCATACATAATTGAAACGAATGAAAGAAGCGATTTCTTGCCCAAAACCCTATGTAGTGCTAAATTAAAACCTTTGTATAACTCATAACCAACGATTATGATAAATTAATTTGTATACCAAACCTAATAAATTTTAAGATTAAACGCCAATAGTGTTATAATTATATTTCAGAGGTTGATCTTTATTTTATATTCATACTAAGTATTTTTACAAAATTAGTTTGACTACAAAAGGGGTTTTTCTCCAGACCAGACATAAAAAGGTACCTTCTGAAGCTTCCACATTATCTGATAGCGAAGCAGGATTAAAGGGGCTAGAATCAGAAACCTGCTGGAGTTATTTTCATTCTATTGAACAATAAAAACAATACACCATCTTATCCTTAACAGCCACGATTATAAATTAATAAGTTTAGAATTTAGCAAAAAAACTTTCGGCGTTTTCAAAAGTATATCGCAAATTAATCATTTTTTATTTGGAAGCGCTTATTTTTGCTAAATGCATTAATGAAATTGGTAGAATGCAACATAGATAGTACTAATTAATAAAAAACTAGACCGATTAAAGGCATCGCTTTTTAAGTGGACATGGTAGTGTGTGAGACCATTAAAAATGCAATAAAAACATAAATTAAGGCATTTTAATAATTGTTTATTTAAAAAATTGCCAAATCGGAAATGAATACGGATGATTCTGACCAATTAGTTTCACATGTTTAAGCGCATATGATTAAAATTTAAAACCTTAAGCCAGTGTACAAAACGGAGATTAGAAAACTTTTGAGTATTAAAAAATAAATATCATGTTGTAATATTTAACCACCTATGATCAAGAAAGATTTTATTGATTTCATTCAATCATTACGTTTCTATTGAAAAAATACCTTATGCTATGATAGTTCAAATTTGATTTCACCTTTGTTCTCTCATTGTTTATCCTCTTTTGTTTATATTATTTGAATTTCAAAACATTTAAGCAAAAAAAGGAAAAAAAAAAATCTTAGAAAAAGAATATATAAATATATTTAGCTACAACCAACAAGACTACAATATATAAGAAAAATTGAAATTGAAAACACAAATAGTTCTGAAATTCATTCGAAGAACTTCGATTTCGCGCTTTCTAACTTACCTATATATAATAATTTTATGGAAACGAAAGTGTTTGGATTGCTTCATAGATTTCAATAATAGTATGTGCACAAGTTGTTCCGTCTAGATAAGACAGTAAAATAGAAGTAATACGTGCTTCACCTTCACTTATTACTCTCAAATATCTCTTTTAAGATAAACAATATCATATCTTTCTTTCTCCGTCTACTAATACATATTGAATTTAAAAATAGAGAACCTTTTAAATACTTTATTGATCGTATTTTTAACATGTTCTTTTGAAAACAATTTGTCATTTTAATTTCTCAAGCAATTGTAGGTTTCATAAAATGTCAAATTTAAATATCAAATGATTTTGTTATATTATTCTGATTTCCTATATCATAAAAATTATTTCGTGACTTGGATGTCATAATTGAATAAATTGTAAAAATAGGGTATTGCAAAAAAAGTTTAAAAGGGTAGTCATGTAAATTTAATCCGTTCGATTAAAGAGTATAATTATGGTCGATTTGTCGATTTGACTTTAGTAAAATCTATGAAAAATACGCATACTAATTATTATTTATTTATAAATAAATACGAAATTGTAATAGAGTATTGAATCGTTAACGAGTAATAGATCTAGTTATATATATTTACATTTTGATACCTACAAACATATTTTCCGATGTCATATAAGAAAAACTGGAAGACAATTTACAAGCAACAAAAACTCTGTACAGTTAAAGCAAAAATTATAGACTAATTACGTTTTTGTCATGGCAAATAATGTAATTTTTTATACTTAACCATATTATAAAAAGAAACAGGACACATTTTACACTGAATAACTTTTAACATAAAAGAAATTGTTTTAATTTAGTTAATTAAATAATGTTCGGTATTATTAATCTTTTCTCAAAACAATGAAGTAAGAAAGAGGTCATTTATAGTTTTTCAAATTTGTAAATTTGATTCATGGAATTAGTAACAATGTTTTGGATGCACACAGGCAATTGTTATACTACAATTACTATAAATTTAAGTCAAGTGCCTTAGAAATAAAATACAAGAAAAATGGGGTTTTGAATTCCGGTTACATTTCTATTTTAAAAGAATTTAAAATGTGGAATACTTTTTATTAAATTCTATACCTTCAGGGATATTGTAAATAGGAGTTTGTAACAAAATCTCGATTGACTGACCACCTTTAACTGTAAAGAGTCAATTGTAGAACCAATTCCTTTATAAATCAAGTATTTGCCGTTTTATTTACTTTAAAATCGGTCTAAAATTACGGAATCTTATAAAAGTGACGAATTTAAATTTGGTAAGTTCTATTCTACATAATATGTACATACACGGTTCACATGACACAAACTATAATAAAATTACTTCATATTTGATTTATTTCAAATGACTGTAATCAATAAATTTACATTTCCCGTAAGTAGTAATGAGTATCTCTTCATTAGAAGTATTAAGTCAATCCCAAAACGCTATGTCTGGACAATATAATTGGACAAAACTCTATTTTTCCTATACTATTCCTTTGTTAATTTTATTTTTTTCTTAATTTTGCAACAGGGAGTTTAAGTGATTATAGGAAGAGTAACGCTAAAGAAGTTGAGATAGTCATGATAAAGAATTTATAGTACCTATACTACAGAAGAAATAATATAGAAGAATATACAGAAGGTTTATTTTTGTGAATGCCCAAAAAATAAAGACTGATTTTCTTCTAATATTTCAGAAATATTTAGAATTCTAATACTTGAGAAGTAACGACGCAATAACATTATTATATTTGTAACTTATTAATACCCTTCACTAACTTCTCGCCCCTTAAAGTACAATTTAAGTGTTTTTGTAATTGTAGGATCCCTGGTCCTACATGTGAGTATAACTAGTCACTGGCTCACTACTACCCCGCCTAGAGCGACGCACGTCCCCGTTCTGCTCCGCGCTAGTCATTAGACTGCAATTTATTATTATTTATTAATTGTCTGGTCTTCACTAAGCATATTTTCATCATGAACTGATTTACACTCGTGTTAGGTGTGTCACGTTCCTTCGTAGCCTTTGTTCTATCACTACACGCTTTTCTTTTCTTTTTTTTTTAATTTGATTGTGTCTCTCCGGTCGCCGTTTTAAAGTTATAAGATTCCATTTTAAAGACAATTACCTGTGCTTTAAATTCCAGAAGTTGAATATGTTGGTAGAATTAGTGGTTATCATGGTTAGGTAATGACAAGTGAGAATAAAATAAAAGCTTTGGTTCAATAACATCAGCCACCGCACATCAAACAAATTAGACAATTAGACAATAGTAACAATTAGTTTTACGTTGCGGATGATCACGGATGACAGTGACCACCTCACATCAAGTAGGTCATTAGCCCGTTTTGTTACCTTCCTCATAAAAAAGATTAAAGCCCCTACAATGGATTGATATATTGCAATTTTAACACAAGTGTGTGCTCAACATTTCTCTAAGGTCAAAATACGTCATTAGACGAATATTAGTATGTAGATCCAAAGTATCCAAAACAGTAAAGAACTTCGGAAAATTGCGTTCATCAAGGTTTTAAGCTCGGTTGACAATATTACACGTAACTTTTTCTTCATATGTACATTTTTCCACATATACATGAATATGTCTATTCACTGATATAATCGTAATTGCAAAAAGTTCTTAATGTAATGGAAATACATTCAAATTCCATTATTGTTTGTTAAGCATAAACAGAAGCCTTATTACCGACTGTTATTCAATCTGTTTTGTTTGTGAAAAATTGGAAAAACCATTTTTATTTTTTTAATACTTACTTTGTTTATTAAGTATTTGAAATCAAAATATATTTGGTATATAAAAAAACCGTAATTTATTTTACTTCCAAATAAAGTATAACAATTTAAATACATTCTTTCCTGAAACAAAAGCTATTTGGGATAAGATTCGCTGTATCTAACGGAATTTCATTTCAACATTCTTACTGAATAGTTATATATATACTGTTATATTTCTTAGTGCTAGCTTTTAACTAAATGTTATTCTGGCCACTTGAATATCTTAAGTTGAACATTATAGGAAATTATTTTATGTACTCAAAGATAATTTAAAGTTATTGAATATTTGTATCTACATTAACATAATATTTAACTGCTTTTGATTGGATCCAATGTTCAGACATTGTATTATGATTTAATAGATATTAAAAGAATCACTACATTTAAAGATTTTAGTTATCTATACAATTTGGTTTTGAATTTATTAATGCTGCTGGATTACAAAAAGCATTGTAAAGTAAAAGTTTATTTTCCTTGAATGATTATTTCTATATTTATTAAAGTGTAGTGAACGTCATATGGTTTTGAATTTCAGTCATCAAAGTGTGTTACTCCAAAATTCCAGATAATAACATTTTAAGGCTGTTCTAGGTGCTGGAAAAAATTATTATTATTATATTAATGCCTTTTTTTCAATTTGGTAAACTCCTTAATACTTTCTAAACACTCAAGATTATAATTCGTCCTAATTCCATTACGAATGAAGCCATAACATGTAGAAAATAACGTTATAAAGCATTAACACTCATTTATTAATACAACCAAAACATTAAATATATATTTACCTGTCCAGAATATTATGGAATTATTAATTTCATGTTTTACTATATATTGCAATAAGAATTGTAAATAATACGCTTTGAATAACTGAGTAGAGGTTAAAAATTGTGTTGATATCCATACCAGATACCAGGATCAACTATATTCAGATTCAACTTGATAAGAACATACGAGTAGATAATGAATTAATTCTTGGAGCATTCATTTAGGGGACAAACATTGTAACATGTATGAATATGAGACGAAACCTCTTAGCATTCAATGGATTTACCGGGCGGGTGCCGGGTCCATTGCGTTGCAGGGAGAGGAGCTTCAACAGTGCCTGGGACTTGCGACCCAGGTGTAGGTTTAAGGGGCCCCTTATCTAACAAGCGTTATACGCTCACCTCCACTGTCCAAGCTCCTCTTCCTACCTAACCAAATTTGAAAAGAAACTACTAGGGCTGCCTTCGACGTACGTTCCAAGAATAAATTAATGTTAGTTCTGGACAGGCCCAAGTCTTTTAGTAGGTTCTAAAGAGCTTTAGCTGTTATACCTCTCGTTCCCATTTCTACCGCGTAAGTTATACTTGTAAGTACATATATCACGAAAGAATCAATTCATTGTTGTAATACATTTCAATTATATTAGGTAACAAATTTAATGTATAAAATATATTAAAAATAAGATTATGTTTTAACTAGTTGCTAATATCTTACATTAGCAACTTACATTAATGGTATGGAAGTAAAACCAAGTAAATATAAGTAAATTAATAATAATTACAATACAAATATAATCCAATAAATTTACTCTTATATGTTTAAATTCCTTAACACTATAAAGTTATGATTTAATACAACATTTGCATCGCGATCACAATTGAAAGTATTAGTAACAATATAGGGGAGAGTCGGATATATCGTACCACTTTTCACTTTAACTCAAATATTTCGACTATAACACGTCTTATAATAATTAATACATTTGTAAAATAAAGTTTCATATTTTAGCTTCCTAAGAAGAAGAGAACAGATCCTTGCGATTATTCTAACATTGTTAAAAATGCTTTTTTAGAGAGGCTTGCCATCGGTACGATTTAGCCGACTAGTCGTTTTAATCGTACCACTAAGTCTTTAAATCGTACCATGGGTGTTTAAGTCGTACCATTGAATAAAATACATTAAAATTCTCAATCAAATTATTTATTTTTAACTGTTAGGTAAGTAATAAAACAACATTATTTATATCTTTTAGGTAATAGAAACATAATTTTTAACTCTTAGGTTATATAAAGGAACTATAAGCTTTCTCAGTAAAATAACATGATTATACTATGATAATGAGATCAATCAACATAACTAATAAAAATGAGACAAAAAAAAAACAGTAAACAATAATAATAAAGTAACAGTTAACAAGAATGTTATTTGTAATATAATTATTGTGCATATTTCTTAATGGAAGCAATCATGACAGAGGTCTGGATTCGAAGGACACGTCTCATGTAGCCACCGTTTACAGCGAACGCATTGAATCCAATCAACTTTTGGACCCTTCTTATCGTAGTAAGAACAATGGTACTTTCGACATATACATATTTTCAAGATAATCATCGCTGTCATCATCATCATCTAGTTCTACAACAAGTGTCTCTCCTGAATCATCGCTACTGGTGATGGAATGAGATCGTTTCCTCTTATAACTTTTGTTCTTGGCCTTGGGTAGTACTTACTACACGTACTTGCGGTAATACTATAGGTACTTGCGGTTGGTAGTCGGGTAAATCGTACCAGTACAATTTAACCAACTGCAAGTGGTACGATTAAACCAACTAAGGCATTTCTAAAACAAAAGCAAATATCCGGCATAAACTCAAAACTTAGACACGCAACAAAAACCCCCAATAATCTAGTATACAATTGTGAAATAATAAAAAAAAATGAATAACTATAGCTTACCGTGATTACGAGTTATCTCCTTACGAATGTACGAAAATATTTATATTAATTCCTACAAAAAATGTTTTTCTTTTATACTTGCATAGTTATTAACTTACGTCGATTTAAACTAGTGGGTGAAGAGGGATGGTACAGGGCCACGATTTGGCGTTGTCAGTGTAGAAAAAAATATTCATTAAATGGGAAATTTAGAAGTGGTACGATTTAAATGCTAGTACGATATAACCAACTCTCCCCTATTAAAATAAAGAATACTTCAATTAATCCACAATACATGTATGGAAAAAAAGAAACAACATCAAGAAGAGGTTAGTTGAATGTGTTAATAAATGATGTTTTTTTTAAATAAATCCAACGAAAATTTAGGAGAAAGTGTCAAAATTGTAATATAAGTTCTATTATAAAAAGCACTTTGAAAGGAATTTAATGTAATATTATTTTTTTATTTCGAACAGCCCATAAAAGCTTTCAAATACAAAGAAAACAACGTTTCTATACAACTTTTTACATTGATGTCACTTAAAGAGAAGCTAACTTTGTTAGGAAATTTGTTATATAACATGAGAAAAGTAAATGCTCGCTTAGATTCAGAAATATTTTAACGATATCGGACTCTTGAGAGTTAATTTGTTTTTATCACTATCATGAAGTAAAAGTAGTAATTTCATATTTTGATTGATTTCTTAAATAGTTACTCTACAAATTATCTTATTAAATACTTCTTCGATGTACCTATTAAGAAAGATATCAAGAACTTTACATGATAAATTTATCTATATTGAAACGGGAGGACAATAATTATACACAGTTTAGTATAATCTGGCGTTTATTACTGTTCACACAATCCCGTAGGTACACTGTCAGAGATTCCTCTAGCACTCCGTAACGAGAGAGGTCTTATTCGAATCCTTGTAGGGAATCTCTCCTCAATTCCCCTGAAATCCAAAGTTAAACGATGTGACGCCTCTGACGCTCTCGCTGATTGGTCAAACGCTATGATTGGCTGAGCTCTGTGATTGGCTGAGACAGTTTCGGCGGCATACTGTGGCATGGCGTTACAATATCTTCTATATACATATATAAAAATGGATTGCTGTTCCTTAGTCTCGCTAAAACTCGAGAACGGCTGAACCGATTTGGCTAATTTTAGTCTTGAAATACTCCTGGAAGTCCAGGGAAGGTTTAAAAGGTGAGAAAAATTGGAATAATTGCTGGGAAAACCATAAAACAGCCCTTTTCTATTACCCATACAAACGTTTTATTGACATTAGATTTGACAACAAACTGTTATCAACAACAAAATTCTGTTTGATTGAAACAGGAAAAACCTGATTATTTATGGCCTCTAAGACGGAACAGAGTTCGCCTGGTCAGCTATACCTACCTACATATATTACTCTTGACCAAACTAACGCGGACGAAGTCGCGGGCAAAAACTAGTACATATATAAAAATGAATTGCTATTCTTTAGTCTCACTAAAACTCGAGAACGGCTGAACGGATTTATCTTGTCTTTAAATGTTCGTGGAGGTTCAGGAAAGGTTTAAAAACTGAAAAAAATTGATTCATTTCCGGGATAACCCTAAAAACAGCCCTTTTCTATTTCCCATACAAACGTGTTTTTTTTTGACATTAGATTTCACAACTAACTAATATGTCAATCATTCCGTCGCACATCAAAACACTGAGATTTATGGCTTAAAGGCTCCAAAAATATAAATAAAAAAAAACGTAACAGATATTTCTTGATTATAGAGCGATACGAAGTTCGCCGGGTCTTCTAGTAAATAATAAAATATATTTAAAAGATACATAAAATAAAAAATAATAATTATATTTAAATGAAATACGCTGCATTTAAAATAAAATGAACAATCATGATTTTATGATTTTTTAAACTTTTTTTGATATCTATTTGTCCTATTAAAGAAAAAGTAAAACTATTACATAAATAAATAAATAAAGTATATTGTCTCAAAAATTATCGTTGGTCGTGCCTCAATTTATAGATTACGCTGATGTGTGTTATCCTGATCTCAATGAAACCCTCTTGAACAAACTTGACCGTCTCCTAAATAACTCCTTACGTTTTATCTTTTGTCTTCGTAAATTTGATCACATTATTTATAGGTGGTAGAGCCTAGCTGTGGTTATGTTACTACAGCTCGAACATGGCCTGGCTCGACCGGGGAAGTACCACCCTCTCACAGAAGATCGGCGTGAAGTAGTCAGTAATGACTGCGTTTCGTCCGATGAGTGAGAGAGCCGGTTGCCCTTTCCCTTTTCCCAACCTTTCCTTGTATTTCCTTATTCCCACCCTTCCCTATCCCTAAAAAAAAAAGGTTGGCAACGCATCCACAACATATTTGTTGCTGATGTCCATGGGCGACGGTAACCACCTTCCATCAAGTGGGCCGTCTGTTCGTTTGCCACCTATAACATAAAAAAAAAATTTTTTTCTCACTGTTGAGCAGAGCTCAAATGGCTTCCCATCCGCCAACGCAGAGAATTACGTCTATTGTGTCTTCTTTTCTCCATTCTTTTTGATCCCCAATCTCCTCTTTACTTAAAAGATAATTTTAAATTTCTCTGTGACAATCATGATCGACAGTTACGCTCTAATGACTCTCTCCTCCTCTCTTTTCCCAGCCACCACTCTGGTTTCCTCTCTAACTCCTTCTCTGTAAAATCTATCAGACTGTGGAATAAACTCCCACTAGAAATAAGGAAGGCACCTACAACGGCATTTTTCAGGCGTCGTGTACAGGAACATTTTGCTCAGAATCTGTATGTAAGTGTCTGTTTTTATTATTGTTTTTGGTATATAATGTATATGTATTGGTATGTGTGTGTATGTATGTGTATGTGTATGTATATGTATCTATATATATGTGTATATATTATTTATATATCAATAGAAATTTATATGTATATTTTTACTTTTACATACTGCTACCGTCTTCATGTTTTTCTGCTTTTCCTAAGGGTTGACTGGCAGAGAATGCCTTCAGGCATTAAGTCCACCTTTTGTATCTACGTGTGTAGTTAGATAATAAAGTTTTTAAATAAAAATAAAAAAAATTAAACCTTTCATTAATTAAGATTTTATTACCAATACTACAAACGTTTTTAATTAACGTGACATTCCTTTCAAACTTAATTTTACTTAACAAGCTGCTTCTGTTTATTTTAGTATAAACTTAAATAAACAGATATTTTCTCCTCATAATCTATGTTATTCCTTCATGAAACACAAATATTCAGGTGAATCTATTCAAGTTGCTTTGAACATGTACATTCTATAGTATATTCACAAAAAAGAAGACTTTTAGTCCACATGACCCCAGTCACTTATTAGGCAAATGCTTTAAATTCCAAGTAATGTAAGCAACGGATGAATTCCGATATGTCATCAGCCTATGAACGCCCACTGCTGAGCATAGCCTCTTCTCACATGGAGAAGGTTTGAGCATTAATCACCACGCTTGCTCAAGACGGGTTATTCCGATATAAATAATATAAAAATTAAAATGCAGGAAGTATTATATTATTACTTACTATAGACACTTTAGATAAAGTAATTCCTATTAAAAATTAAGTTTTGAACTTTAATGAAACTTATCATAATATAATTCATTAATAATAATAACATTAATATGCATTTTTTAGTTTAGGAAAATTCAAAATAAAATATAAAAAATTTAGTACATCGGCATATCGGAGTGAAAATAATTTTCACTTTGTTCAATTTAATTTCGTAACACGGTCAACTAAAAACGTGACAAGGATATTTTATTATCGTCTTTATATAATAAAAATTAAAAAGAATATTATTTTCTTCCATTTTATAATAGGAAAGTTAAAACGAAAATTATTACTTTTTATATAATAAGAAGTGTCACATTCGATCATTAAGAAATCGCTAAAACTAGGCAGCCAAACTTCTTCATGTGTTTAGTAATTATGAGAGATACAATAAATATGTGACAGTTCAAATGTAACAAAAAAGAATATTAGTTCATGTAATCTAAAAATGTAATAAACGACTCCTTTCCGTTAACATTTAAAAATTCCGACAACAATTTAATAAACTTTAAAATATCACCAATTCTTGTCACTTTTCCTGATCATATTTTCTTTGTAATTAAATAAAACACTATTAACATTTTACTTACCCGTTATATATTAAAGTTCGATGATGAATTTATAATCTAATAATAGGTTTTTTTTTGATGTCTCAAGGGCACGAGCGAATACTTTTATTTCCTCATAATCAAACCATATTCAGAAGTAATTTTGAAAAATATGAGTATTGATATAGATCTCATAACCTTAACTATTATAAGTAGCACTTTAAATTTTAAACACAGTTTCTTTTGCATCTTATTTAATAATAACTTAATGTATAGTTCGGACAAATACAACTTTATTGATGATTGAATTTCTTTAATGAATAGATAACTACTAAATATATACTAAATATATTTTTAAAAATAAATCTACAAATTTAATATGATAGAAACACATTTACATAGCAATTTTATATTTTTTTATACATATTTTAGGGATTTACGAGGGCTGCTATATATATTTCTGGCCTAATAATGAAAATACGAATATTTATCAACGAAAATGGTTTTATTGTTTTTCAAAATATTCTCCATCAAGATTTATACACTTTTGCATGCGCTCGAACCAATTTTCGAAGCACTTTTTCCACTCCGATTGAGACACCTCCAAAACATGGTTTTTGAATGCTTCAACAGCATCTTCTGGCGACGAAAATCGTTGTCCACGCATTTTTTTCTTGATGTGTGGGAATAAAAAGAAGTCATTGGGTGCCAAGTCAGGGCTGTACGGCGGATGACCCATCACTTCGACGTTTTGGCCGGTCAAAAAGGCGCTGGTTTGAGCCGATGTGTGAGAGCTCGCATTGTCATGGTGCACAATGATTCGTCTTCTCTTGTTCATTTTTCGAATTTCTCCGAAGACTTCAGGCAAACAAATGGTGGTATACCACTCAGAATTGACCGTCCTACGTTGCTCAAGCGGAACAGTCGCCACATGACCAGTTTTGCCGAAGAAACAGGCGACCATTTGCTTCGAAGTGCTTCTTCCACGAACAACTTTCGTTGGATTTGGCTCGTCTTGGAAGACCCACACGGTCGATTGCTGTTTTGTTTCGGGCTCATACGCATAGATCCATGATTCGTCACCTGTGACGATCTTATAAACGTCTTTTGAAGCACCGCGATCATATTTTTTCAGCATTTCTTTACACCAATCCACACGAGCTTTCTTTTGAGCGATTGTCAAATTGTGCGGGATCCAACGAGAACAAACCTTTTTTACGGCCAGGTGTTCATGCAATATCGAATGTATGCTGGTGGGAGAAATGCCTAGGCATGCCTCTATCTCACGGTAAGTCACATGACGGTCTTGCATTATCAGTTCACGTACGGCATCGATGTTTTCTGGCACAACGGCTGTTTTTGGACGACCTTCACGGAATTCGTCTTTGAGCGAGCGTCGGCCACGATTGAATTCGTTGTACCAGTTTTTCACAGTGCTATAGGATGGTGCTTCGTCGCCATACAAAGATTTAAGTTCATCGATGCACTCTTGTCGTGATAATCCACGTCGAAAGTTGTGAAAAATGATCGCACGAAAATGTTCACGAGTTAATTCCATTTTTTTGCCAAATTGATTTCTTCAAGTACTTGTAAAAGAAAAAAAAAATTGTCGTAAGTCAAAAAGTTCTGAGTACATTTATGCTAAAAAATGTCAAACTTTCCAATGGAAATGCCAGATTGCACCTGGCAACACTTAGTGTTGCCTAGGCCAGAAATATATATAGCAGCCCTCGTAAAACTTCTTATTTATTATGAGTACAAATATTAAATTTATGTTTTATAAGCGTGTGATAAACACCGTTTTCACGTCAAATGATTGCCAAGACAGTAACTAAGTCCCGAGAATATACCACCTGTAAAATTTTTATATACATTTATTCACGATGATACTGATAGTATTGAGTATAACCCTAATGATACTAAAACCATTTAATTTAACTTATTAATTTCATTTCATTTTTTTACACAATAAATTATCTCTTTCATGTTCATTATTGTATAATTCGGCTGTATAAAAGGTTTCGTGTTAAGCCCTAAGAACAAGGCCAGTAAAGTTATAAAAGTGAAGTTACAAGCTTTTAACATGAGACGTGAACGTATTTTTTAAAGCGAGAGTCATATCCTATAATATACATTCATATTTTTCATTATTTACTGTTGTGTATTTTAACAAAGTAGAAGGTAAAGCGTTTGTAAATTATTTCATAAATGAAAACTGCGTGATTTTAATTGATATGTAGCCATATTTGTTAATACACTGTTTGATATTAAATTTACCGACTTTCTTTGACTAGATTTAATCGAAGCATTAGGTATGGCAATCAAAAATACAACTATATCGAGCAGAATTTATTGTCCTTTTTTATCTTCTTCTTCTTAAGGTGCCTCTCCGACTAGCGAAGGGTGCCAGTCAGCTCCGCATACTTTTTTCTGTCTCTTGCGAGGTGGAAAAGATGTTCAGCACTCGCAATTCCAGTCCACTCTCTGATGTTTCGTAACCATAAGTTTCTTCTACGACTGACACCTCTTCTACCGGTGACTTTTCCCATCATAATGTCCTTTTTCAAATGAGAATCCTATGAGTAATTAATTATTGATATTTTAATTAAATTTAAATAAGTTGTCCTTGAACATATATTTTATTGTCTCTTTCCACAAAGCTGATAAACTATATTCATAGTCTATTCCTCTTCCACGGAGAGGTTATACATTACAACGGCGCACAAAACGAAAATAGTTTTCAGTGCTTGTGACAAGACCTACTTTTTATGTTTTTCAATTTCCTGAATCTCGATCCAAAGCCCACTGTGCTCCGTTTGAGTTTTGAGAACATTGGATCAATACAACCAACAAATATTGAGGAAACCACTGGTTCGAATATATATTAAAATGATGACATCACATGTTTCGTTATGTTGAATGAATATATGGTATTATATTTACATATAACTACTGTACGATCGAGTAAAAAAATTTGAGTAAGTTTGTAAAAATTATTTATTATAAACAAAATTAAACATCTATCTGCTTCTGTGGACCATTTTCTTATTTTTAGGTGATATGTGCGTATGTATTTTGTTTTCTGCCTTTCAATGTTTACTTCTGAAGCCCACGACAAAGATGATTTCCTATAATTTAACATCTTTTATGATGTTTATTATATATCGATCTTTATAAGTATTTTTGGGGGATTGCCATCGTTATATATAATTTTGTTTTAAAATGTTGAGTGACATCACTGAAGTAGACGTCAGAGTATTGTAATTTTTATATCATAATTAATGAATTTATTAATAGAAATTCATATCCAGATGACTGATGACCGATTACTGATGAGATCTTACTTTTATTTCCTTCACCAGGCATTTAGATAGTTGAGGATCGAAATGAAATTATGAGATTAAATTACTAACAAAAGATGTTACAACTCAATCCAATTCCTATAAAAGAATTTTTGCCATCACTTAAAATAAATAAAAAGATTTTGTAGCAAAAACAAAAGCGGTTTGGAGCAATGTTTTAAATCCAATAGAATTTTAATTGGGACTCTTTTGTGGCACATTTCAGAACAAATTGTATCTTTTGTTTCAAAATGTCCAGAGAATATGTCCAAGAAATGAACACTTTAAGTTAATATTCATTAATATAAAAATATTGTGTGTAGAATTGTTACTGTTATTTTTCAGTCGTTTTAAATATATTGTCTATTTTAAAGATGTTATTTTCACATCACTTTTTTTACAATAAGACATCCAATACGTTGTAAATGTTTTCAATGACGTCTTACACCTTTGTACCTCAATGATCGCTCACACACAGCGGATTCTTTGATGAGGAGTTTTTTTTCCTAAAGAAAACAGTGTGGAGTTCATAAAGAGAGAAGTGAATGGGTATTTGAAGTGTCATTAATGGATATGTTATAGCGTGGGTACCGCAGGCGTCTATAAGCTAGTGTCACGGTTTAACATCTAGCCATCCGTACGATTACTTGCCATCAACATAAAATATATTTATATATAAAGCGTACTTATCCTTTTAATACTTTAGGAATCAATTAAAATTTAAGCTATCTTGGGATATCTGGTTTGTGAAGAGAACATTTAAGTTAGCTTTATGAAAGCCAACTTATTTTAAAACGATTCATTAAAATTACCAATTAAGTCATTTTTTCCCAATTTGAACAGAAGCAACATTTTTACTCTAAAATGACATTAAAACGAATACAATGACAATTTATTTCCAATCATGCCAATTTTTATTTTGATGAAATAATTTTTCCTGTCTTGTTCTATTCAAATTGTTTTCAATAAGATACTGATGAGTTTCTTTGAATAACCACATTTACTTGGAATTTTGTTATTATTCTATTTTATTTATACATTATTGTATCACAGAACAACTTTTAAATATATTTTTATTTTATTATTTCAATGATGTAGTCTTTTATATAAAAATACAAAAGGAGATATTATTGTTTGATTTAAATAAGATCATTTCTGAAAATAACTTTTCCATAAATACCAAAATTATCATCTAAAATCTACATCGTATAAGAATAAAAGACGGAACACTTCCAGAATTAGAATTGTCAACAAAGTGCCAAGCTGATACAAAGGTATTATACTTGTAAAGACTGGAACCGTATAACAAGTAGTGTGAAATACAAATGCTAACAGCGTTTATGGAACTGGAAGGGATTTTTAAAAAAAAACTAGACAAATAATAAAAGGAATCGGATTATTAAATATGTTACACTTTAAGTTTCATTGAATGTATATAATTACATTATTGTGACAGTTAAAGATAATCATAATTTTTATTTAGAAAAAGTATGAGCCTTAAAAGCAAGGACTTCTTTTTCCGAGAGGATTTTTAAATATTTAAGCAAACAAAATATTTTTATATATGTACATAACATACTAAGAATATACCAATGTTTTCAACCATATCTAGTTTATTACCCATAAACTATAGATTTAGTAAATACATACAACCTTTTTCCTTTGTTTAACATAAATTCACACATTTTTTTTTTAACAGTCTTATCTAGCGTTCATATTATGTTTGTAAAATCGCAGAGCTCGCATAAATATAAGTATGTAGAATGTGATTCTGGAAGCTTATTTTGCTTCAGAACTTGGTTATTATGTTAAACGGCGTGTTCGTGTCCTTAAATGTGACTATTCAGCATTCATTCCAAAAATGCATTGATTTTTATTTTGAAAATTATTCTTGCTATCGATTATTGCTGATATTCAAACGCAATCATTTATCAGTATATTTTCCTGTAGATACTCGTATTGTTATCCTTACAAAGAGTAATTCAATGAAACTGTGATAACTTTATTTAAATGATACTAACTATAATTTCAGAAACATTATTTATTAACATCAAATTAAACAAGAATATTTAAAATATTATTCTTTGGTTTTATTCAAACATACCTACTTACTTGTTAATAGTGTTTTTCTGATAATTAAAACTAAAAAATATTAGAGCAAAAGCTAACTTCATAACATCTTAAAAGCCTTTCAATAAGAAAAACTTAAAAGACTTAATTTCAGAATGTTCCAGGTCACTCATAACTATTTTCATTTAACATACTTTTAAACTAAGCAACGTTTAATCTATGTTTTTAGTTAGATATTGCTATATATTAGCATATATCAAAAAGGCCGTCTTAGAAACAGCCAATGTTGTTAAATTAATTTCAGTACTTTCAATAAAAATGCAAAGATATCACTTCTATTGTTCATCGAGCAAAGTATTCACGAATTTTTAATTTAAATACCTAACTATCTCTTATAAGGCAAAACGTAAAAAACATGCATAATAAAAAAATTGGTTAAATAAAATAAAGAAGCTTTTAAATCGTCACTGTGATAAACAGAGGCAAAATATAAATTAACACAATTTTCCACTGCTGAAACGGTATTGGATATAAGATTTTATTTGCCTTATCATCTTTTGATAAAAATTAAACGATTCCAAAATAAAACTTTAATATTGTCAAGATTTTCTTATTACTGCTGAGTGCTGACTTATTGAGCACTAACAATGTTTAAAAACAATCCTTTAGAAAAAAACACGTATTGAAATCCATAACACAACACACTAAAACTATATTTAGATAGTATCTTCAAATTATAATATGTTTTTATATATAATACTAGTTTATGTCCACGACTTCGTCAACGTTAGTTTCAGAATTAGAAAATTGTAGCCGACCAGATGAACTCCTAATAGATAATAAATAAGAACATTTTGTATTTCATCAACTTCTTTTTTTTTTCATATTCGATAAGATGAAAGTATCCTATGTCCTTTTCTTGGTTCTACGCCATCTGTCATCCTATTTTCAGATAGACCCGTACAGATGTTTTTAAGTTATAAATAGTGTAACTAACACGACTTTCTTTTATATATGTACATATAAAATATCAGACCAAAATTGAATTAACCAGATATATATGTATTGAGTTTGAGGCCATTGAGTGGAAGGCCATTATATCAATTATGTATTTCTTCTTTCGTATCTAGATTTTTCAACATTATATTGAAATAGTCTTCGGTTTCTCAGCTTGAGGTAAACATTTTCACATATAAATATTTCTATTGGTCTTTAGTGTGTCATTTTCTTCTCTAGTGGTACGCTATCATTATCACAGGAACAGAAGACGAAATAATCTGTTACGTAAAATCAAGAAAGCTATCAAATAATTGTGAACTTTATCCAAAATTATTAGTTATTTTGTTAGCGTTTCCACCTTTTGTGAAATCATAATCACACAAAACATTCTTTATTGACTGTTTATAAAGATTTGATTCGGACGAATAAATTCCACAGAGAATACAAATTTATTAAGTAATTTCTTTCACAGCGGTAAAATACACCTTTCTGCTTATGATGAGGGCAGTCAACAAAATAATTGAACATTTCCATCTAAAGAATAACTTCATCAATTGATGACACTTCACACGAAGAGCAAAACTCAAGTCGAGGGACTTAAAAAGATTATACTTGAACATCTAAAATGCTTTAAACAAACCTTTTATTTATTAAACGGATGAAAGAAATTTGGTCTTCATCAAAGAAATCTGTATTATCGAAACATAACTATTTTAATTAAAGGACCACTATTTGAAACATAATAGCGCTTTTTCTAAAACCACTATTGTTTCTACTTTGTTTAGAATATTTAACGTTTTAATTTCAACTAGGTTTTAATGTAAAATAAGGATGAAACGGAATTATTAATATTAGAAGCTCCAACATCTCTTTTCTGGTCTTTGAAGGATAATTACCCCCTTTCCTAAGAAAAGAGATACTTAGTCCTTTGTTCTAGAGAAAAATTATATTTAAAAATTGCTTGTACACAGGTTTCATCACGACTTTCCGTCTTACACAATACTTTT